>PVJD01007763.1:9234-80321 GCA_004026545.1 Mormoops blainvillei
CCCCCCCCCCCCCCCCCCCCCCCCCCCCCCCGCCACAGGACTAGGTCGCCGCCCTTCCTGTCAGTCTCCCTGTTCCTTGGGCCATGCACAGGACTCCAGAGCCCAACCATTTCAGGAATGCTTGTTTTGTCTCCCTTTAAACACCCCCAAAGAAGGTAGATTTCCTTTCCGTTCTAGGAAAGAAAAATAATGTTACCTACTGTTGCCGGGTTTTTTTATTTTTTTTGGACTTGTATCTTCTTGATCCAGGAAACAAGTCACTTTTAAGACTTCTTCATTTAATTCCATAAGTGAACTCTCTTTAGGGCTAGTTTCTGTTTAGAGCCGCTGCTGGAGGTAAGGCCCAGGTGGGCCCGCCCACGAGACCGGAAGGCATACCACCTGTGGAGGCCTGGGGCTGTGAGAACATCCCCAGTTCCAGTTTTTTCTGAGTGACATGCACCTAGTAACTTCTCCTGAACAGCCTGTGCATAATGGTTTGCGGTGACCTGGGCGTGAGTCAGTTTTCTTGGTTTGTAATGCGTGTTCGCAGGAGGGGCAAACGGTGCTTCGAAACATCTGCGCTCGGGTGCGCGGTCTTGGGTGACGGTAGCTGTGAAGGCCCAGGATGTGGTCCCTAAATCGTCAACCTGCAGAAACGCGTGTGTGAAGGGAGCGCTATCAGGACACACACCTGGAGGTAATTTCCACAAAGCGTGTGTTCCCATTGGTGTCAAATCTCTCCTTCTGCTACTCAGGTTCTCTGAGCCTGCTCACCTGGCAGGCGGTACATGGAGCCGTAGCCCTAGCGGTAGAAATTTCTACCCTTTTGGGTAGAAATGACGTGTGGTTGGTACATCGTATCTGCAGCAACAGGAGCCGTGGGTGGCCGGCTACGGGGATGCAAAGCTTCAGGCTTACCTGGGACACAGTGACCCTTGGCACTCACTGTGCATCCCTTGTGGGGATGCTGGAAGTGGTTCCCATGGAAGTGTCGGGAGAGACGCTGGCTCGTGGGACAGGGGCTGTTAGGCCAGGATGACCCCGGCACGTGACCAGTGTGACTCTTGCCTCCTTGCACCTGAGCTGTCCCGGGGGAGGAGGTCGCCCTGGGAGGCCCTGCATGGACGGATGTTAGGGTGCGACAGAGGGAACCTCTGCCGGCCCACTGGCTGGCAGTGCTCCTGACACCTGCTGGGCCCCTCTGTGCAACCTGAGGTCCCAGCGCCCGACCACGCGCCTCTGTGTCCTGGGTGCCAGAACCTTCAGCTGAAGCGAAGAGGGGCCTCTGGTTGGCTTTAAACACCGGGCTGGGGCGGCTCTCGCCGTGAAGCGTGGCTTCCTCACCTCTCGCATCCTCCTCAGCCGGTGGGCCCTTCCTTCGCCTCCATAGCTTGTTTCCTGAGCCCGATTCTTCCACAACTCCCTCCTACCTCTGTGACTTCCTGATTAGACTTTCTGTCGTAGTTTAAAAAAAAATCCCATCTGATTGGAACATGATGATCAAACTAGAGACCCACAGTTTGTAAAACACTGCTCTGCGCTACTGTATCATTCTCGGGGTTCCACCTGGTGTGCATTGTCGGTGACATTACCAGTGCAGAAATAGTTTCAGCTTATACGAGCATGTCATTTCAGAACCAGGTTCCATTCTCAGCTTGTTTGTAAGTATGCTTATCTTCCAATGCATTTTCGTAAGTACTGCCACTTCTTGGGAGTGGGGGTGGGGTGGGGAAGTTATAGTCTAAAAAAGTTACAAGAAGGGAAGTTGTGTCTTTGTAAAGCAACTGAACCTTCTCTTCCCTTCTTTCCCTCCTTTCCTACCATTCATCCAACCACCCAGTCACCCATGCACTCATCCATCCATCCATCTATCCATTCATCCATCCATCCACCCACCCATCCACCCACCCATCCATTCACTCATCCATACACCCACCCATCTACTCACACACCCACTCATCCATCCATCCACCACCCATCTATCCATCCATTCATCCATCCATCCACCCACCTATCCACCCATCTACCCACCCATCTGTCCACACACCACCTACCCATCCATCCAAATATCCATTTGTCCGTCCATCCATCCATCCATCCATCCATCCATCCGTCTGTCCATCCATGTACTCTCTAACAATCATTCGTTGTTGGGGGTTCAGAGAGGAAAGTGCGCGATCCTTACCTTTCAGAAGCTCGCAGTCAAAATCCCCACCCTAGGATGATGTCGGCACTTTCAGCAGCTCTTGACCGTAGGTGACTTCCTTCGGATGACAATAAAACGCAGCGGGCCTGTGTAGATTTATCATGTCAATACATATGAACACTAAAAAATGTGTAAGTAGTTGATGAAAGTTTTCCTTTTTTTCATACAATAGATTCTGTGACTTCAAGAAAGTGGAAAAGCCTTTGTGTAGGAGTTCCATTGGTGTTGATTTCTCTCCTTCTCTGCCTTTGTAACTTTAGGGACCTGTGAGAAACTGTCTTTCCTGCCTCCTTTCAGCTTTTAATCGACTGGGATTTGCCACATACAGAAAGTTGGAATTAAAACAATATTAGCATTTGGCAGCATATGAATTTTTGCAAAGACACATGACGTGTCAGGTTATAGTAGTTCATGAAAATAAATTTATCAATTATGACTGAATTTTCAGACTGCACGCTGAGAGTAGGGTTAACAAACCAGTGGGTCAGCACGGATTAAAAGGCGTGTCTACTTGATCCACTTTTTCTTCTTTGCACGTACCTTGCCAATTAACACCCCAAAGCAATGAAACCATCTCTCAGTGTTCGTAATACAGATTCACTCGCTTGGGCATTAGCCAAACTGCACGTTTTGCAATCACTTACTCCTCAAGCACAGCTATTGGCAGTTGCCTAAGATGTTTATATGTGAAGGCTTAACTGAATAATCCAAGTTCACGTTTGCTAAGACAACGTGCAGAAAGCGTCCGAACCTCCAGAGCTCATACAGCAGCAAACGCGATGCGTCGTTATTTCTATGCATCAGAGCCTGGCCTCTTCCTTCGATTGAAACAAGTGCTTACAAGTGAGAAAAGCAAGTAACATAATGTTATTTAAATTGAATGTAGGCTCCGTTTTTAATAATAGATAGTCTGGAATCACAGATAAAAAGGGATAATGAATAATACAGTAGCATCCAAAGCATTCATCTTTGCATGGCTCTACAGAGACGCGCTGCCGGGTTCCAGCAGATCTTTGCCTGGCATCAAGCCTTGCTTTGTTTTTGCAAATTTTTTTTGAGAGTTTTTATGTTGAAATATTTTCCACATTAGCATGTATTGACTTATTTTTTTTTGCATGTGTGAAATGTTGAAATAGCTCAGTTTAACGGATCATTTGGGAGCTTTTGCCAATCTTGAGAGGATAAGAAATTTGTTGACAAGCCTTTTTGCCCTCTCAACAAAAGACATTAGGTATCTCAGCCTTCTGGAGTGATTATGTTGACTCTGATGGAAGTCACCACGGTGATTGGGGCTGTTCTCATGCCCCAGCAAGACTTGAGCTACAAATGAATCCGTGAGCTTGCATAGCTCATCGTTTTCCTGACGGGCACGGGGGTGGGGTGGAGGAAGGAGGCCCTCGCTCCCCCACCCACTGCTCACTTTCCCATCTTGCTCTGCGCTAGGCAGCGTCTCCCTGCTGCACGAGATTTCCCAGTTCTTGCACCTGAAATGAAGAAAAACACAGACGTTATTGCTTAGTTTCCAGAGCTCCGTGCTGTGCGAAGCTGAGGGAGCTGGGAGAGGAGCATCTGGGTCCGCCGAGGGCGTCCTGCCGTCCTGCCCTGGAGTTAGCCCCGCCCCCACCGGGAGAGCGCCAGGCGCACCTGCCACCCCTTTTCTGTGTGTACGCGCGGCTCGTGTGCCATTGTCATTCACCGTTCTTGTGTGATAGTTGCAGGTGTCGGCGTAGTGGTTAGCCTTTTACACAGCTTACAAGGTGACCCTCCCGATCGTCCAGTACCCACCTAGCATCGTACTTAGCACGATGTTGTTGGCTTTATTCTCTGTGCTCTATTTTGCATTCCCAGACTCTCTTACAACTATCAATTTATATTTCTTAATTCCTTCTCCACCGGCGGAGGAGCGGATGAAGGGGCGGTGCCGTTTGCACAGCGGAATATTGCTCAGCCCCACAAGGAATGGAACCCCACCATTTGGAACAACGTGAAGGGAGGTCTAGGGTGTTACTCTATGTGAAATAAGTCAGACAGAGAAAGCAAGTACCATGATTTCCTTTATATGTGGCGTCTAAATAGTAAAATAAACAAACTGAATGGAAACAGCATCCTTCACTCTCTAGAATGCCTTTTCTGCATGTGATGAAGCTTTAAAGCTACTTTATGTAGGGTGTAATGTTTGTGACTGGAAAACCACATATCCAACTATTTAGGAAATGGTGGAATTCACTCTATTTTATTTTTTTAAATTTCCTCCCTCTCCCTCTTTTCTTCCCTTCCAGCCTTCCACATTTGTTTTCTTCATTTTCTCTAACAAATGCTGGGAAATACTCTCTAAGGAACAAGGAATACTCTGAAATACTAATTTTACCCAGCTTGCTTACTTGACCTTTATTGTAGAAAGAACGTACATGTGTGCACATCTGTGTGTGAGACATATACCTTCTGCTCCGATATGTTACGTGTTTCCAACGACCCTAATGGGGAAATGGAAACTAGGGGAACGTGGAAGTCATGCTTGGTACTTTCCTAGGCCGCAGTGGCTGAGGAAGCAGGATTGGAGTTATGATCTTCCCCAGGAAAGGAAAAAGCCCTCAGCTCACAGCTGCACAGCAGAGAGCATCCTCAGCTCCACTTACAGAAAAGAAAAACAGGAAAGGCGAAGTGTCTGCACCAGGGACTCTTTCTAGAAAGGCCCACTGTCTTCTGAGGAGGGCTCTGCCTGGGGCAGCGTGCTCTTCCCCATGGACTCCTTCAGCCTCAACCCCACTGACCCAAAGCCCACTGCCCTCTGCTCATCTCAGTGCATGAAACCACCCCCCGCCCCCTGCCCACTCGCGGGTGTCCATGTGTTTTAACTACCATCCACTCCGTCTCCAGCCACCTTGGCTGCCTGCGTAGCTGATCCAAGATGATTTCTTGGGAGGCACCAATGACTGGTTTTGTCGAGGTGCTGACTAAAAAGCTGCGTGGGCTTTCAGCGGTCTCCCCCAAATTTATGTTTCCCATTAGCCAAGTTTCAGCGCATAATTATACAAAAGCGAGGTTGAGTGACCGGGAATTAATTCCTTTAGCTTTTGCTTCCCTGGAAAACTCTTTATCTTTCCTTCAGTTCTGAGTGATAACCTCGCTGGGTAGCACATTCTCAGTTGGAGGTTTTCTTCCCGGTACTCAGACTGTACGGCGCTGCGCCCTCTGGCCTGCGAAGTTCCTTCCGAGAAATCTCCTTACTCTCCAGGGGGTTCCCTTGTACGTAATAAGCTGTTTCGGCTTGGCTTCACGTAATATTCTCTCATCTCCGGCTTCTGACATTCTAATTCTGTGTCTTGGCATGGATCTCTCTGGGCGCCTCATGTCTGAATCTTTCGGGGCCTCCTGGGTGTGGGTGTCACTTCTCTTCCCCTGCTTAGGGAAGTTTTCGGCCTCTTCCCGTCTCTCATCTCTCTGGGGCTCCTACGATGCGAATGTTTTTCTGCTTGATGTTGGCCCGTAGGCCTCCGTAGGCGGCCTGCGGCCTCTCAGATTCTTTTTCCTTTGCGCTTCTCTGTGTGGGGTTGTCCCACGGCCCTGCCTCCCAGCTCGCAGAGCCTTTCTTCTGCGTCACCCAGCCTGCCGCGCGCTCTCAGTCCTGTCCCAGCGCTCTGTGGCTCACTGGCTTCTGCTTGCTGCTCTCTTAAATATTCCAGCTCCCTGTTGGTGTTCTCGCTGTGTCCACCCATTCTTCCCCCATGTTTGGTGATTATCTTTATAACCATGACATTGAACTCTGTATTGGGTAGTTATTTTTCTGTTTTACCTGAAGGATGTGTTTCTGGGGTTGTATCTTGCTTTATCTTGGGATGGTATTTTACTTTACTTGGAATGATTCCTCTGTTTCCCACCTTGTTTGAACCTCTGTGTGTGTTTCTGTGTCTCAGAGGGCAGCTCTCTCTGTCTTGAAGGCACTGCCCTGTGACAGTGCGGCCTTTACCCCCCGGCGGGGGCAGCTGTTCAGCTGGTTCTCAGGTTCCTTTCCGAGGAGACGTTCTCAGGTGGCAGATTTGTCGTGTCTGCGGGAAGAACTGAGGTCAAGAACGCCCTGTGCTACTGTCTTGAGCTGCTTCTCTGTAACACTGTGTAGACTTTGCATCGTTTACAGCAGCTTGAGCTCCCTCCAGCCTGTCTTTTCATAATGTTTAAAATCCCTCTTGTTGTGGCGTCAGCATTCGTGGCTTCTGGTATTCAGCGTAACGGAAGCGCCTTACAGACTTACCTGCATTCCCGTAATCCACATCCCTCTGGGAATCTGGGTTGTGAGGGGGACCTGCTGGTCACAAGGCCAGCCTCCAGTCGGGGTTTATTGGGCTTGGCGCTGTTCCCTGGGGCACTTTTTGTGATTAACTGTGAATCACTCACATGGTTTTATTTCGTCTCATTAAACGGTAGTAGAAACTTCTCAGACAAGGATTATTTTAAGTCCCCCATACCTTGTTGTCTGCCTGTCCGTGGAAATCAGAAAATTTGGCAGTTTAGGCTCTATTTGGTTGTTTTGGTTTTGATTGTGATTTCAAATTAATCTCCAGACTGAACGACCCCTGAAGGCAGGAAATGTGCCCATCCTGGTACCAAGCGCGGTGCCTCCCTCAGGAGAGCCGCTGGAGAAACACTGTCGGATTTGGACCCAGGAGGCCTCTCCCGTGCTTTGCAGGTGTTTCGCACACGCTCTTACTGGAGCGACTTCTGCAGCGTGTGTCACCCGTTCTCTAAACGCGCCCCAAAACTCCAGAGACTGTAGACTGGGAGGTGAGTCGGGTTGCTCAGCCTAATCCAAAGGCTTATCTCCAATCTGCAGAAGCACCCTGAGGACAGGCACCTGAGGGGGGCCTGGCTGGGCGCGGGGTCCGTGTCCGTGCTCCTTGGGACCAAGGGACAGACAGAGCAGGTTGGGGCTTTGGGTTTATTTTTCTAGAGAGCCCAGAGCTGGGATCAGTTATTCTTTCCCTTCTGCTTTCTTACATTTCATGGCCACAGAGGTGGCCATGTTGTTCCTAATAGATATTTTTCCTCTTTGGTGAAACAATGAAAAGGAAAAGTCTTAGTCATTTGGCTCATTATTAAATTTTCTACTTAGTTTACTGTTTAATTTCTTTTTATGGCACTCTGGATCCTTCCATTTAAGAAAGTGCAGTAACTGAAGAGAGGAACGAAGAAGATAAACTTACATCAGCTGTCTCTTTCGATATTGTTTGAAAGAACCTCATGCCAATACCATCATTAACAAATCTGAAGTGTGGTGGCCATTTATGGTTCGGTATTTTCTGTAGTCTTTTCAATCTATCAGGTTTTATAGGAAGATGGCACAAACACTTGATGGCTGTATAGTTACACAGATTTAATTCTATGAACATAAAAAAATTTATTACCCTGGGGGCATTAAGGACTGTTTTTACTGATTGACTGTTTTCCTTGCGTAAATGGTAGTTCTTATAAACAGCTGCACATTTTACTGTTAGTATCTTAACGTTCTCAAATTGTAGGCATAAGTGTTTCATTTTAATTGTGAATCCCCATCCCCCACCTCAAATAAAAAAGATAAAACACCAAGTATCTTACTTTCTATGGGTACCAAGGTGATAAAGTTGCTATCTCCACTCAACTTCCAACACGTCTTCTTTGTTCTCTTCTTTTTCTTTGCCCACCCGCCCCTCCTTACTTTTCACTGAATATCTGCTCTAAAATAATTGAGTCAGTGCAGTCCTTTGATATTTTTGCAGACTCTATGCTACACCATTCCCAGATACAGGAGCATTTACGTATTAGAAAATGCCATCCCTCAGGACATAAGGCGATGAGGCAAAATGTTAGCTCTTCAGAAACTTCAAAGCTAGAAGACACCGAGAGGCATTCCGGTCTCGACGGAAAGCACACCCCAGTCCAAGCAGCGTCCGCTCATCAACTAGAAATGTCATCTTCGGAGCCCTCATTCAGTGACTTGGCTACTGCGGTTGTCTTACTGGTTTCAGGACTCAGGGTCGGGTAGCAATTACTGAAGGAACCACTAGTTGCCAACAAATTCTTTCTGTATTCCTTAATGATAGAACGCTACTATTAGTTAGGCGGATATCAGTGTGCCCAGGTAAAATACTGTGATTCCTAGTACATTTACAACTAATATGACCGTGTAATTAAGTTTTGTTCAATAAGATGTAAGCAGAAATATTTGGGGGGAACTTCACAAAAGTATCTTTAAAGGGGGTTAATCCAGCCTGCAATTGTACTTTCTTGTCCTCCCCTCCAATTCCTTCTCTATGCTGCCTGGAATGTAGATGTGATGGCTGGAGCCATAGTAGCTTCCATGTACCAAGTGGTGATCGTGACCCTGAATGTGACGTGGTAGAATATTGGCAGGAAATGATAGAATGGGCCTGGGTTTTCCACTGAGAACTACAGAACTGCTGTACCGGCTTTGGATTACTTAGGAGTTTTTTTTTCTTTTGAGTGAGAAATGAATCCCTTTTTCACTTTAGGTAGTATTATTTTGATTTTCCTCTCAAATGTGGTTAAACCAATTTGGGATAGAGGGACATTTCAAATGAGTGATGCTAAGAGAAGTGGAATTCCAGCAGATTAGAGATGTGTTGTAATAGACACAGAGAATCTCAGTAACTCCCTGAGGAATTCATGGGGAGAGCTGCTTGATTTCTCTGCAGCTCACTTTTCTGTTTGAAAAATGCTGTTATACATGAATGATAATAGCATTTACTGCTTCTTCATGGAGAGTTCACAGAAAAGTGTCAAATGTTAACTATATACAATACGTTTTCCATCAATAATGTTACCTGGACCTGAGAGTCTGTGATTTCCTTGATTTTTTTTTATATTAAAAATTGTAATGGTGGATACATTTATTTTCTTGAGAGATGGTTCTTTAAATCCTTAACAGAATCCAGACATCAGAGACAGTGTTTAAAATAGGAAGATGATATTTTCTTAGAGAAGGGCCTCTTTGACTGAAGAGCAGCTGAAGTGGAAGGTTATTTGTAATTTTGCCCTAACAATCATAATCAGCAATTAACAGCCATCTCTGAGAGTCTGAAATGGACAGATCTTTCAAGTTCTTATGTCAAATACCATTTCCTTCCCAAAGCATTTTTCAAAGTCCCAAGTAGGAAACACTCATTCCCTTTTCTATATTCCGTTAAGCCTTTAATAAACACCCTCTGCCTGTCTACGCGTCTTACACTTCTCTACTGGGCTGCAGATTCCGAGAGTGCAGATATCAAGTCTGGACACGTATTAAATCCAGCTGCTTACACGTGTGATTTATTCAGTAAATGTTTGTTGGGGGCATAAATTTTTTAAAACATTTGCCTCTTTCAGTATTGTCTACAGTGCATTACATACGTGGCTCTGGCGTGAAGACTAGTAGACTTCAGCCTGAGGAGTCCTGTAGTCGGAAGGGCTTCAGACCAGGTCCGGGGTTCAGCTGCCGGGACACGGTGCAGAGAAGGGCAGGCGACGGTCCGCAGTGCGTGGCTGAACGGCAGGTCTTGTCCCTTGTCCTCGGCTTCTAACCACCCGGATGGGAGCAGGAGACAGGTCCACACACAGGCTTGCTCAGAAAAGTTAGGCTTGAAAAGATATAGGAGATTGTTTACCTGGGAAATACCAGTTGTTACCATAGCCTGCTTTCTGTGTATAGTTATAAAACAAAGGAAAGCTACCCAAATGTTACTTTTACTTACAAACTCACCTTTGCGAGTCACCGATAATATATCGGAATCGCAAAATTCTGCCAGTGTGACAGCTGTTTATTCTTGATGACATTTGATGTGCTTATAGACAGTTTTGGTTTAATTATACGCGATTGCTTTTAATCACCTCCTTTTATCATCCCCGAGGCACTGGACGTTCTCAGATATTTCAGAAAGACCCTGCAAGGTGATTACAGGAGGCTTAAGAGCAAAGCTTTTGTTTCCCTACGAAGTTCAGGATTGAGCGAGGGACGTGCTTAGCCACCAGACTGACAGAGATAAAAACGTACGCTTATCACAGGCAAACTGAATAGTACGGCAGGATCTGTCGACAGACAGTGAGTGCTAACAACCCACCCCGGCCCATGCACCTGGACAGCTTCTGTCTCTGGGACCCTCCACCAAGGACCGGAGAGCAGAGCAGGAGGGCCCCTGAGTGGACTTAGGGTTTCTGGAGACGGACCGGAGGCAGTGCAAGGCACCTATGTTCCATTCCTTCCCCCAGACGCGGGGGCAGCCAGTGAGTGTGATCTGCCATCGTCCCTTCAGAGGGGAACCTGGAGTGTGGGCCGCACATGCTCCCTCTTCTCACGTGTGTATTTCTCTGCGTCCATCTGATGCTGGTCTGGGCTGCCCTCTTCTTCGCACCAATATCCACGAGCTGTGACAGACACTCAGTCCTTACTGAGTCGCAGGTAAAATCCTGAACTTGACACCCATGATTCCTCCGAACTGGCCCCGGAGAATCTAAAACGTGTCCCCCATTATATACGTTTCCATAGCATTTTCATATCAACTGACTTGGCTTATTAGCTTGTCTTTGGGAAAATCCAGAATCAGTACATTTTCACGTCAGCAGTGACTGGTCTTCCACCAGCATGTGTGATGCTCCTTGAAGGACCTCTGCTCCCAAGTGGGCGCAGCCGAGCCCGAGGCGCTGGGGGTGGGGGGGTTTGGGGGGCTTAGCAGGCCCGCCCTCGCGAGCTCCAGGGGAAGCGGCAGCAGCGCTAGGGCACGTAAAAACTTTGCATGCTTCCTGTTAGCGCCCGGGCTGCCGATGGCTTCGTTACTGTTTTTCTGATGTTGCCTACACTATTGAACACTGAAGTGCCTACATTTGTCATCCCCTATTTTATGACTCTTTTTTGTCTCTTATAGAGGAGCTAATCAAAGGTGTAATTACTGAATGTACTTATTGATTACTTACCTGTGTCTCCCGTCCCACGATGCAAGTGCCATAGTTGTCGACATCCATGTATCTGTCTGACTCGCCAGCAGCGATGAGAGTGATCGACACCCAGCAGACGATAAATATGAGTATAAAATTATAGCTTGACAGTTATGTCGCCCTAACGCTGGGAAACACCATGGTTCCACGCTGTCCTTGCCCCTTCTTTCTGATGAGGCGCGAGCCTCCAGGCTGAGAACCACCCTCCGTCCGCAGGTGACCTACCTCAGGCGCATGGACGTGTGACTGTTTATTGAGGCTCAGCTTTTGTTGAGCCGTCTCAACATTCAGTATGTGTCTTGTTTTCTGAAGGCAGTTTTTGGTGTAATCTGAAACAATTTTCCTCCATTTCTGTTTAAACACAGTGTCTCCTGCGTTCACTATTCCAAAATTCTCTTCTCATTCAGATCGCCCCCATATTTTTTGTTACTTTAGCCTTATCTTTTCTATTCTGTGTTATTTTCTCAGATTTGACTTTTAATCCATGAATCTACTCTTAAACCCTAATTTGATATTTAGTCTTTTATTGAGCTATAGTCCTTTTTTCTACTGAGGTGTAGTTCACTTGCACTGAGTTGCATGGATGTTCCTTCATTAGGTCTCAGACAGCTGTGCCCCGAGCCAGATGCTAGGTAAGTGAAACTGAGTGGGACTCGGCGTCGGCCCCAGGGAGGCCATCGCCCAGCAGGGGAAGTACTTGTGTGAACTGCCAGTTACAGTGCTGGGTGCCTGGAATCATGTGAATCCAAAGAAGACGTAGCGCACGCAGCTCTCGTAGGGGGAGGGGGTTGGGGGGGAGGGGTTCAGAAGCACTTTGCTCTGAAGCAGCCATCCCTGGATCAGTGGGTGGGTAGAAAGGGGGATGAAGAGGCGATGGGTGGTCACAGGGCAAAGGCAGTTACTGGCCTGACCGTTGTTTTCTAGAAAGTCAGGCACGGAGATGCTAAGTGACTCGCTCAAGCTCCCAGCGAGGGGAACCCTAGGGTGCCAGGCTGTTGCCTCCAGCATGTCCACTCTTAAGCCTCGAGAGCCACAGCGGCCTCTAAAAGCCTGGAAGCGTGTTGTGGTGAAGGCGGCCGGCACAGGGGAGCAGTCCAGGCCAAGGAGAGGGCACGTCCGATGGGAGGCAGAAACAGCAAGGCGTTTTCGGGGAAGGAGGAGGGGAAATCCCCGGGGACGAGAGCGGGCCATCAGAGCGAGCGTCCGTGTGACCTGGCTGTGTTTGGGCTCCGCCCAGGGGTTCCGAGGGTGCCACCGATGGGCTTGAAACCACGGAATCGTGTGTTTAGATTCCTGTTTGGAAAGAGCACCCTGACTTCAGGGTGGAGAATGGATTTCAATCAGGGATTTTCATGTTTTTATTCATTTCCAGTTGAAAAACGCGGCAACAAAATAGAACAGTTTAGAGCTCAATCCATGGAACGGTTCAAGTGGGCTGCGGGGGGCGGGGGGGGCGCTTGCAGGGGTGGGCGCGGACCTGCAGAGGGAGGCTTCCTTCCCCGCTGGTCGCAGCCGAGAAGAGCACTGTGCAGACTGGTCCCGAGAGAGAAGTGGTTCGTTTCATGGCTTTCCTCCCATCTTCATGTTCTCTGTGACTGATAGTACGTTTTCTTGAATAGCTGGATCCGTTGCTGTTGTCCCGTGTCCGAATCCGTCCAAGCTCCGTGTTTCCCCGGTGGCATCGTCACCACCACTTCGATGGAGTGTCCGGGTTGAGTGAGGGGTGGGGGTCCGATAAGCAGAGACATTGGTAGATTACTGAGGTGTAAGAACCTAGATACTTTGTAACCATCAGTATGAAAATTGATCTGGTCACAGTTTATCCATGTATGCTAACGTGGTTGGGGGAAAGGACTGTTAGAAAAAAATGATACTCATGCAGCCTCAAAGCAGTCCTCGGATCTGGCCCGTTAATTACAAAAGCGGAATGATACTCTTACATGTACAACGCAGAAACCTGGTGATCAAACTTAATACGGCCAGTACTAGGAGGAGTGTGGCAGCGGCTGTGCTCCCACGCCAGGCGGGGGTCCGCTGTTCCCTGTACAGACGTAGGCAGCGTAGCAAGCGGTAGCTCCGCGTGGGGGTTCAGTTTCTCGGACTGGTTCTTCGCACTGCGCCCGGGTGGGTGAAAGTCGTTGTTTTTTGGGAAAGCATTATTTGGTGAATCGTCACATTGCACATTTTAAATACTTTGTAGCTTTGCGTGTGGATCATACTCAGTAAAGATGAAAGGAAACATTTTTGGTGAATTCTTAGAATTATTTAAGGATAAAGTGTCATGAGGCCTATTCTTTACTCTCAAATGGTTGTTTAAAAAAGCAGTACAGAGAAAAAGAGAAGGAAGGTGGGAAGAGGGACTAAAAAAAAGCAGATATTAATATGTTTACGTTAGTTTTAGGTCAAAAAATGTGGGTAATCATTGTACTGTTCCTTCATCTTTTCTGTAAGTTTGAATTAAAAAAAAGAAAAAAAAGTTTGGGCAGAGAACAGTTGTGATAATGAAGTTGAAATTTGTTGCTCTATAATCTTATTCAAAGTAATTACATTTTATATTTTATTTAAAATCAACCCTGCCCAACAATTTTAAGGCTTAATACACCTGCTTGTGTTTATACCAGACTGTTTTAAATTTACAAACTTAGAGGCCCTGGTTTTCTATAAGGCAAACACACTTAGGTCCATTTTCACTCATAAACATTGGAAAGAAAAATAAGGTCAACAAAGGAAAACAGATGTTCTGCAAAGTAACAGTGAAACATCTGCCATGTTTTAGCTATGAGCCCTTAGACCACACGGTCGATGTCTCTCGTTTTCCGCACCTTCCTCTGTGAGACGGAAACAGGAAGGACACCTGCGTCCGCAGGCTCCAGTGAAGACGACAGTCCATAATCATGGAAAATGTGCAGCGATTTCTCAACACAGCAGACACCCAAAATGAAGAAAGGCCGTGGCAGAAAAGAGAGTATCTCTGGACAGAAGTTCTCTTTGTGTGTTGCTCAGTGCTCAGAGTAAGTCTGTGACATCGCCATCCCCCCTTTAGAAATAAATAAAATTACAAATGTTTAGCATGGCAGAGACAGCCGTATGTCATTTAGCGTAAGGCTGTTTAGAGACTTCCGAGCCCTGTGTGACTCTCTGGCTACACCACGCAGGTCCGTGAGCATTAGGCCCTAGGCTTCACGGTTCACCTCCCTGCGCACGTGCCATTGGCTTGTAGTGTTTGTGCACCATACGGCATCTTGCTCCTCTTTTCACTTTTTCACTCCATAAAATGCAAGGGCGGCTCTGCCCACTCTAGGTAGACACCCGTCTTTTCCCGACGTGACATTGTGGCATCTGGACAAACGTAGGACATTCTGGATATCGCCCCGCTTCCTTGCCGCGGCCAGTGTTCCTTCGTGGGCCCCTCCTTCCTCACCGGGCCCATCTGCGCAGATCCAAGGGAGACAGTGTCCCTTTCAGAATCGGGTAAACCAAGACTCCCCACACGGAGAGGCTGGAACAAAGCTTTCTGCAGCTGGTGGAAGGGATGTCAAGGGAGAAAACGAGCGTCCCCCGCCCCCGTGCCAGGCGGCCGGAGCTTGGAGGCGAGCTCAGCCCCAGGGACGTGGGGCCCAGGCACTGCATTAGTGGAAAGCCAATTATAAACAATAATAATCTGCCCTGGCTGGTGCGGCTCAGTGGATAGCGCGCCAGCCTGCAAACCAAAGGGTCTCCGGTTTGATTTCCTGTCAGGGCACGTGCCTGGGTTGCCAGCCAGGTCCCCAGTAGGGGGCGTGTGCGAGACAACCACACATCGATGCTTCTCTCCTTCTCTTTCTCCTTCCCTTCCCCTCTCTCTGAAAATAAATACATAAAATCTTAAAAACCTCAATCATCCACCTCAGTGGACGATGAGAAATGCAGCCACTTGGTCTGAGCAGACGGGACGATGTGCTGAGACAGGGCGTGTGCCTGACGTCCGTAAGGAAAGCGGATGCTGAGCGGTCTGATTCCTCCCCCCAGGCATTTACACGGACAGTGAAGGGGGTAGGTGCTCCATAAGGGTTAGCCGAGTGAGCCAGAAACAAAGGAGCTCTAGCACCCGAGCTCCTCCTAGAAGCCCGTGAGCTGCAGCATCTTTGCTCCTAATTCCACTCTGTGTTAAAACCCTGTCTATTCTGGAGGAATCCAGAATCCGGGTTTGGGGACATAAAAAGGGATGCCATCTCTTTAGGGACAATCACAGAGATAGAAAGAAAACACAGTAGTGGGGTTACATGACACCCAACTTGCTGCAGCACAGTGTCCTTGGTTCTGAGGTCCAGCTGGAGGGAGAGGGTGACAGGCCAGCCTGGGATTCATTTTCCTCAGTTCTGTCTGGTTTTGTGAGAGCAGGCGAGGAGGAGAGGCCGTGCTGCCCGTCGTCCTGACCCGGCTCCCTCCCCAGTGGCCCTCCCCCGGCCTCTTGCTCTAGGGCCCGGGCTCATCCTTTCCATCCTTTCTTGCTGCTAAATGAGCTCACTGCACCAGACGTGGTCATTTTTGAGAAAGTGTAACTTCCAAGGCAAAGCACTCAGTTCAGGCCGCCAGGGCAGCTCTACTTAGGGCTGCGTGGAAGTGTGGCTGCCTTTTAATCCCAGTCCTGAGTTCTTAGGAATTCCCCCTGGGAAAACCCTGGGGGCTTTCTGGGGGTCGTGAAGCCAAGTAATCTTTAGAGGGGGCTCCTTCCTGCACCTGCAATGGTCTTAGGTGGACCTCTGGCCTCCGCCCACTAGAGGCAAGAATCACCCTTCCCCCAAACCGTGACAAGCAAAACCAGTCTTTCCAAACCTTGGGTTTTTAAAAATTTACTGGGATGATATTGGTTAATAAAATTATATAGGTTTCAAGTTCTTGGTGGCCAAGACGTGGAAGAAGCCAAAGTGTCCTTCGATCCGTGACTGGATAAAGACGCGATGCCTGTGTGCAGGGGTCTGGCACAAATAACGTCCTGTTTTTATTACAAAATCTTTTATTAGAGAATCATAAGCATGTAATTCTGTAACATAACAGTGTCCCACTCAAGCATGCCATATGACATTTTAGGTGAAATGTTCAGATTAAGACTATAAATTATGACTCCCATATCACTACCCTGCCGACCACACTCAGGCAGGTGCTCCTTCTGCCGGACCCTGCATGGTGGAACGCTACTCAGCCAAAATGAAAGATGGAATACTGCCATTCACAGCAACATGGATGGACCTGGGGAAGATCGTGCAAAACTTTGTTTTTTATTAGAAGGAAAGTCAGAATCTTCTGAGAAAAAGGACTGTGTTCTCTTTTCAAATGATAAGAAAAGTCGTATGTGTTCTGTAGCCAGTAAATAAGGAGAAATCAGTGTAACCCCAAAAAGTAAATTGCAAAACAGCTTGTCTATAATTTGCCCCCTCAGGCATGGGCACACGCGCCTTAAATTCATAGACACCTTCTGCTAATGATGCCTCCAAATTTCTGAGCCATTTGTGGTAGATAATTATTGAGGCGTGTCGCATTTTTAAATCTAGCATATAGGTCAATTGGATGTCATTGGGACGTAATTCTCAACATGGGCTTTGTCTTATAGACCGGTTTAATCTTGTGGCCCTGGCCTCAGTGGGTCATTGTTACAAGAACCTGACCGCTTCCCAGAAGACAGGCGGCCCCTCACTTTCTCTCGTGGGTTCCTACCTGAGGCTGTCTTCTTGAGGCTTTTCTTACAGCTCCGCTGCCTTTGGGTGGGACAGGAAGTCCGCCCTGTTCCCATAGCTCGCCATTCCAGTGGGTGCTCTGGGCAGTGCTTCCGGGCCGTCCAGCCCTTTGAAATGTGGCTCTCGGCTGGAGACTTGTCCCAGTGTCTCAGCTTCTGACTCTTGAGTTTCAGTGAAAGAGGCAAGAGATGGGAAGAGTGAACATTTTCCGGAAGAAGCAGTGAGCAATTGTATGCACACAGGGCGACTTACTGCTAAAGATTCCAAAGCAATAAAAGCCATCGATTAAGCCTCAACCTGTTGGGAAATTGTTGCCGAAACTTTCATTTCGTGCCTAGATTTGCTGAAGCTCAGAGCTGTGTTTAACTCTCTGAGTCTTGCATTCTAGCCGGAAAGAGACCCCAGGGGCCCCTCTCCCTGGGTTCTTATTAGCCTCGACGAGGGTTGGTAAAATTGTAGGCTCGTCAGAATCCCAAAGAGGGGCAGTCGCCATGCAAAGTCTAAAACAGTCTCTGGATGTATTTTAGTGTCTGAAAGGCAGTCTGGGGTAAATATGTCAGGTTCTCCTGTCTTTGTGAAGATAATTTCTGTTGTTTGCAGTTACTAATCATTTTGGTCTTTTTCATCCTCTCTTTGCTCTATTTATTTTGACATTAATGTTGGCTTTGACCTTAAAAGAGGAAAGAAAAATTCCCAAATTTGGGCTTTTATTATAATCCACTTTGTATTTCAAGTGGTATGTCTCGGGGGAGGCATGCGGGAGGAATTGACGGAAGTAGAAACTTTGGCTGAGTCATTACCGCCTACCATGAGAAGAAGTGCAAATCACGTGATGTCGAAGGGATTCACTCACACACCGTAATCAAAGATTAATCAAAGTAATTACCCGGTAAGCAGGGGCGGAATAGAACTTAAAACCAATTAAACTATTTCTTTGGCCTGTACCACTGAATAAACACATTTCGTATTTTAATTTGCCCTTCTTTTCATTTGCTTCGGCAATATGTGTGCTGATGTGACTGAGACCCCCAATTGCCACTTAATTAACGTCTTTCGGTCACCCTCACGTGAGCCGCGTGGAGTAAAGTCGGTGTGCGAGTCTCCGTGCTAATGATCCAGAAGAAATAACCAGTCACTTCACGAGGTACGCCAAGTTGCAACACCACCCAGGGAAGTAAAGAAACAGGTTACCTTGCGGAAATTGCACTGGAAGTATTGCAGGAACATGTTGAACCAATGCAAAGTTACATGGAAGTTTAGTACAAAAAATTTTTAAGACTTTATTTTATTTATAGACAGAGGGGAAGGGAGGGAGAGAGGGAGAGAAACTTCAATGCGTGGTTGCCTCTTGCGCGCCCCCTGCTGGTGACCTGGCCCACAACCTGTGCATGTACCCTGACTGGGGAATTGCACCGGCGACCCTTTATTTTTCAGGCTGATGCTCAGTCTACTGAGCTATACCAGCTTAGGCAAGTTAAAAAATAATAATAATAATAATAAGTTAAATCACACCATTCCCCACCCCTCTTGTGTATTGTTGCCGTAAAATATTGACAGTGATCTTCCGGAGGCCTTGCAACTGGTTCGGGGTGACCGAGTGAGCGGGTGGTGGGCCGGGAAGGCCTGGCAGTACGTGTGCTCTACGAGATCCCACGGCCTCAGGGTGAGTGGCTTCCCCAGTCACTTAGCGAAGCGCCAGGACCATCCATCCGTTGTCTTTCGGTACCTATGACCAGTGTCACGACCTGAACAGTGGGGGCTGCCATGACTTGGATGGAGCACATTTTTGCACAAAAGACGGCATAGTTGCTAAAGCGAAGAGAAACGCCACCTTTCCGTACTTTTGGGTGGAAGGGGAGGACGAGGGGAGGACAGAACAACCCAGTGGAGGCATAGAAGACCCCGCCCACAGGTCCGGTCCCCTGGGGCCGGTGCTGCAGAGAGAGAAGCCCCAGCTGGATGTCTGGCTCCTCCTCCAGGTGGCTCACTCTCAGGGGGACATAGTTTGTGTAGCAATAGTTGAAACCATCGTCTTCCACCCGACGGGCGTCTCTTTTTTTCCCCTCTCACGTATTTACAGTTTACTCGCACTACCTGATCAGAAGCCTCCAGTTCTGTAACCCTGGTGCTCATCAGTTTGTCATGGGGCTCTCCAAGGCCACAGAGACCTCTGCTTTGGGGATAGTTAAAAGAAATCCCTTTATTTCATACCTGTTACACAGGTGCTGTCAGGAGGTGCGAGCGCCCTTCTTTCGGAGGTCCGCCTTCCAGGTCCTAGAGCACTGGGAGAGCCTGCCCGGCCCTCGGACACCCGACCTGGGCTCGGGAAGGTGAAGGGTCACACGGCGACCTCATGACTTTGGTAGCAGGCGAAGGTTAGAACTCAGGTTTCCTGGGTCCTACCCCCCACCCTCCCCAATCACACAGTTCTGTGAACCACCAGCTGCTTTGTGTGACGTGGGGGCCCAGTCACAGCCTTTTTGTGGGCGACGCAGATGAGCCTCCTTTCTCTGAAGTGGAATGTGGCGCATCCCCCGCCAGACTTGCTGAACTAAGGCTGGATCTGCATAAACCGGTGCCTGCATGACACACGTGGGCAGAGGCCGGGGGGCGGCTTTGGCAGGGGCAGGGCCCATGTTCTGTGTCGAAGGGTCCACGTTCACACTCAGAAGCCTCTCCCCACCCTCGAGCCTTGTCCATGAGCCCCACATGCCTGTTGGCCGCCTCGTTCCTTTGGCTCTGTGGGCAGCAGAGACGCTTCTGACTCCGTGTCCTGGCTTCCACGTGGAACCCTCTGCCTGGCACACCAATGCTCAGGAAGCACGTCTTGGGTACGTGAAACCACACGGAGACCAGCTTCATTCCAACCAGCCTCCCCAGAGTCCAGACCCGCAACGAGGGTGCACATCCAGGGTCCGGCCAAAGTAAGGTCTGCTACCGTGCGGTTGGCAGGGTAACAATATGAGTGTAATAATTTATAGTTTTAATGTGAACATTTCACCTAAAATGTCATAGGGTGTGCTTGAGTGGAATATTGTTATGTTACAGAGTTACATGCTTATGATTTTGTAATAAAAGGTTTTTGTCATAAAATAGGGACATTATGTGTACCGGGCCCTGTACGGCCACACGCATCCCTTGGGGAACTGGTCCTGCAAAACCCCGAACAACAAACCCAGCCAGGGGGCCAACCCACCAGGGTGCCCAACACCCCGTGTCATTGTGCGCTCCAGGTGGGGGATTGCAGAAGCCGCCCACCAGGCAGGCAGCCTGACTCGCCACCCCCCTTTGGGATCCACCAGCAGCTGTGCGTGTCCGCGTCCGTGGAAGGCCAAGTGCGTGTGCTCCGGGAGGAGCTGGGCTCCCTGGTCAGGCTCTCAGTGGGCAGCGCCCGCTGGAGGTGTGTGGGTGCTGGGCAGGCACGCCTTTGATGCGTGTGTTCATTATGTGGGTCCCCAGGGGGACACAGCCGCAGGGCCCGGGAGCCTTGATTAACACGGGAGGAGGGCGCTGGGAGGAGGGCGCTGCGTGCAGCTCTGGCCCCAGCGGAGACTGTGGTCCCATTACCTCCCAGCTGCCTGAGCGAGCCGTTCGGGGCTGCGCTGTGGGGCCGAGCAGCAGCGTGGGCTGCCAACAGCGGGAGCCTCCGTGTCAGCGCAGGATCTGGGAAGGGAAAACTGGGGCGCTGTGCAGGCGGTGAGTGCCCGGCGACCCTCCCCCTGCGGCGCTGTGGCGGGGGGTGGGGGGTGGGGGGCACCGCTGCTGCGTTGGACTTTCTGTTCCGTCTCTGTCGACTCCCGTTTGGAGCTTACCGCTGCTGTCAGGGGCTCGCTTATAATTGATCCATAGGCGGAAGCCAGAGACGTTCCAGAATGCTTCTGGAGAAGTTAAAATTCACCGGCTTTGTTCCTCATCTGGGGGCGTGGGGGCCGTGTCTGTGATGCCTAGCGGTTCAGGTGCGCATTGCCAGCCTCTGCGAGAAAACGTGAGCAGAAGTGATGTGTGTGTAGAGAGACCCCCTGCGTGCGCTGCGGTGGGGAAGAAGCAAGGGCCCGGAGTCGCAGAATTTACCGAAGGCAGTTCACTCTGTGGCTCTCTGCTGCCACTCAGAAAGGCAGAAACGGGAAAGTTCCTCTCGTTTTTCAGTGGCTTGCTGTTTAGAAACTTTGCCGATGTGGCGGAGGGTAACTATTAGAAATGTTTGCAAATATAAACTGGGTATCGCATTTTTTATTCTAAGGGACAGTGTTTAAAAATTAGATTCTACGTTAGCTCATTTTTGCTTTTGAAGGCAGCACTTTTTATCAAATGATGTGAATTTTAAAAAGAAAAAAAATCACTTCAATCTGGGTTCATTTATCTTTCATGTGTCTCCAAATGCATTCTATCAAATTAATGTTTGTTATCCATGAAAGATGAATTGATCATAAAAATATTAGAGACTGACACTGTTAATGACGTCTGCATGGTGACTTTCAAATGATCAATGACTTGGTGAAATTAAAGATTGTTATCCCTGCAAAAAGGGATTTGTGGAATTTTTGTCCACGTTTCTCTAGCCTAAATAAACATCACAATTTCCTTCCTGGGTTGAAAGTAGAGTAATTGAGCTGTCCTAAGAATAGAATGTGACCAGAAGAGGTTCGAGCCACTTGAGCCAGTGGCCAGCACTGATATGGCCCCAAGTGACCCTGAAGTCGGTCTCACCTGAGAGGAGCAGTCGAAGTGCCCTCACCTGGCTTCAGTCCACGGAGCCCGGAAACCTGTCATTTCGGGGCTAGAAAGACAGTTTCTGTGACTAGCCTCTAAGCGGGGAAAAGCCGCAGACTATGCCCCCGGGGAGGACAGCGTGTGTTCGCAGCAGGTCTGGTGGAGGGGGCTGTGGGTGGGCGGGGAGCGCTCCACATATGGTGGTCTGAGAGCTCCGCCCCGCCAGGGCTGCCAGTGTGGAGAGAGGAGGTTCCTGGCGGGCAAGGAGCGCAGAGCCGCGGGAGGGCAGAGCCGACCAGGCGGCGGGGGCCCATCTGGGCAGCGCGGGCCCTCAGGCTGCCCTCGCGGACGTCTGTTCCCGGGGAAGGTGGGCGTGTGTAAGACTCTGCAGCACTGGAACCTGAAATCCAGGGAGTGACCCCCCAACCCCAACCCTGACCGGCCTCGTGCCTTGTCCTGAAACCGGGCTGACTTCGGTGAGGGACGGTGCTGGGAAGCCTCAGCTCTCCTGTCGGTAATCACGGGAGTTTTTCTGACGAGAGCAAACGTGATCCTGCCAGGATGTGCTCTTGGGTCAAACAGTGACACGAACAGAAGCGCAAGTGGTTAAGTCCCCGAGCCTTTCCGCACGGTGTTTCTGTTGTATGTGCCTAATGTCGTACATGCTGCTTTCTTTTGAACTCTCATTTTGTTTTTATTTGAGTCCTGAATTCTTTTATGTATAGATATATCTCCGTGTCTATATATATTGGGGGCTTTCGCCTTGTAGAGAATTATTTTCCCGATGCAGTTGTTTCACTGTCCATGTAAATATTTAGAAATTGGAACTGACATGCTGGTCACAGCAAAGCTCCAAGAGGTATGTCAAGATTTCCACAGGGTGCGTCTGTCACTTTAGAAATGATTTCACTCTTTTCTGAAAACCAGGACAGAGTCTTCGGGTCCTGCTCAGTCTGTGGGAAGGGGGCTGGGAGTCTCAGGGGTCCGTCTGGGGTCTAACCCACTGGGGACGGTGGGTTAGGCACTGTCACGGGTGTTGCATGGGTGTTACCTTGTAAAAGGCGCTTTAAGGCCCTGATGCAGTTGCTCTTCAAGATGGGTTGAAAATGCCGTCAGAGGTGGTAAAGTGGGCGTCTTGCGCTTTCTGTGTAGAAACAGCGTGTCTGCGTGTGCATGTGCGTGTGCACGCAGCCTGGTAGGCGAGGCCCCTGCCGCTCCGGGCAGCCTGTCCGCCTCCAGGAGGTGCTGGAGTTGGACGGAACGGGGAGTCCCGTGACGAGGGATGCGGCAGACAGAGCCCCTGGCACCCCGCGCCCTCCCCGGCAGGGCCCCTTTGCACACATGCTGCCCCCCCCACCCCGGCTCCTGGATGGACGGGAGCAGCCGGTGGAGATGGCGCCAAGGCTTCGGGTCCGAGTGTGTGCGGTGGAGGGACGGGATGGAGCCTAATAACCCCAAAGGGCGGGTGTGTCTAAAGTCAGGAAGCCCTGATGATACACTGTCCAGTGCCTGCGCTGTGGCGTCTCCAGGGACAGGAGACGTGTGAGGTCACCTCTGTCTCAGTGCCGTGCCGGCCCTGACAAGCCGCTGCTCCTCCCTGTGCCTCGGGACCACCCCCCTCCCCCGCCACGTACACTGTGCTGCGGTTTCCAGGAGACTGTCCAGGCCTCCCTGGCCTGCAGCCTCACGGCCCCCATCCTGGCCTCGCGCTCCCTCCTGGAGAACCCTTCGGGTTCCTTGGGACTCAGTGGGATGTGACAGAACTGTCACCAGAAGCATCATGTTCCTGGGACGCTTTCTTTCTGCATGCCTCTGTCCCCCCCGCTCCCCCCTTTCTCAGCGAGTGAGTCCCACTGAAGTCCGACGGGGACAGTGTTCTTTGCTGGCCCCTGGCGCCTCTGCAGGGAGAGCTCTCGCGGGCGTGGGGCACGGACACACAGCTCAGCCTGTCCCAGGCACTGCGTCCTGTGCACAGGGGCCATCCTGACACTTGGGCACAGGTGTGGAGGTCTGCGTTGCACGTGTCTATTTATAAAATGGAATAATTCACGTACTTTTCTCTTTTATTATTTCATTTTATGTTTTCCAGTTACCATTACATTCAGTGTTATTTTGTATCGGTTTCAGGTGTGCAGCACCATGGTTAGACAGTCCCGTGCTTTGCAAAGTGTAACCCTGATATTCCAGTACCCACCTGGCACCAGACAGTTATTACAGCATTATTGATTATATTTCCCATGCTTGAATGTGATTAAGCAAGTTCATCATAATATATTAAGCTATCAACATTTAATTAAAAGATAAAACCAAAAAAATTAACAAATGAGAGCCCCCTTCCATGGAACAGCACACTAAAGAGCTTGATTTGTTAAAAAGGAAAAGTGCATGCAAGGATTTTATTTTTCTCCAAGAAATGATAGTCTTATTAACCAGTGTGGGAAATAAAAGCCGTTGATTATTTCTTTGAGATAGATGGACCTGATGATATAATCAGGTGACCACCTTTGCAGAATCCAAGTGAGATTAAAAAAAAAAAAAAGACGGAAAATTGTCTTTTTGACACATTTCTTATAGTCTCAGAACTGTTTACTTCCAGATAAGACTCTCAGTTAGAAATGACAAAGGGTGGATTTACCGCCCCTCCCACCCATGAGCAACCCTGGGTGTTTGCACATGCTCTGACCAAAGTGTAACTTTCGTTTGAGTGTCTTCCCTACAAGTGCCGAAAGAAGCTGAATCAGTTTCAAAGTGGATATTTCTGGTATAAGAATATTCTTACTGTTATTAAATGAAATAGAAACACACATTGGTCGGATAGCTGGGATGGCACAGAATGATTACCGGCTAATCTCTGCGTAACTGCGGGCAGTATTTGTGTGCATGTGCAGCCCGCGGTGTGCTCGGAGCAGGGCGGTAGGTGGCCACTGAGGACAGTCGCAGCTCTGAGGGGCCCTGCTGCTCATTCTGGAGCAGGACTTTTAAATCTAAGACGGAATATTAATTTTTCTCTCAAATTCAGGCATTAGGAAGGCTCTACATCTGTGGTTTACTGTCCTGGAGTTTGAGTATTAATTTTATTCTGTATTGAACTGGCAGACTGTATTTGATGTGATTCTGCGTGGACCACATAAAATTAATCTTCCCAAACTCGTAAACTTGGATAGAGACCCTGGCTTTCCGGGCAGTAGGCCCTGTTGAAAGAGGAGTCAGTAGTGCAAGGTGATTGCTCTGCTCTGTCGACGTGCACCTTCCGTGGCCAAAACGGCTTTGTACTTGACTGTTTTTGTGCGCCAGATACAATGGTGGCCTATGCTGAACAGTTTGTGGCTCTTGCATCCTTGACTATCAAGTTCCCAGGAGGCTTCAGGGGCCCTGCCCTTGGCTGTAAACAGGTGCATCTCATGACTTGAGAAGTCCCATCCAGCCTCTTGTTAGCAGCTCTCAACAGTTGGTCCGGCAGTTGTGCGATGTGGCTGAAAAGGCAGTGCTGAGGGCTGGACCTAGACGTGGCATCAGGTTTTGCGGGTGGGCGCACGGCCTTGCCTGTGCTTCAGAGTGGGGCTGGGAGCCCCACCGGTCAGCCTGAACTTGCTCTGCTGTTCCAGGGAAGGGTGATACACTGCCCAGAGGAGCGCGTCAGGAGCACAAAGCGTTCCCGCGGCTAGAGAGATGTGAAGTGCGGGGCTGCCACGTCCGAGGCTAGGACAGGATGTAGAGAGGTGGGAGGTGCTGGGCAGGTGGCAAGGGGACTAAAGGAGGCAGATTTAAAGCTTGGCAGAAGGAAACCTTCTATCCCAGAGAGAAACGTGGGGACCCAGCAAAAAAACAACATAAATAACAAAGGAGAGACACACGTGTGCCCTGTGGTGGACAGGCACATGGCTGCAGAGGCAAGTGGGGGTGCGTGGAGGGCTCGTGGTGGGGCCACTGGGACCGGCTCCCAGGGTGGCCGGAGCCCCGCCAGGTCCCTGTGCAAATGAGCAGGACCTTTAGATCGAGTGGAACAGAGAAGCGCACTGCTTTTGGCTCTGGACTCTGCGGCCCCACAGGCTTCCAGAAAGTAATGGAGTGAGTGGGGACACCAGCTACCGGGCGGCCCATCTTGCTTTACCAGGATTTCTGGAATGGTTCACGTGGGTGTTGTGCTAAGCATGGCGGACATTTGTTCACGGGTGGGTATGGAAATCGCGTAGCTTTGCGCAGGGTGTTAGGGAGTTGTCTTCCCCCTTCTCCCCATAGCTCTGTTTCTGACCACCCCGCAAGCGCACACGACTTACCTGCGCTGCCCGGGGAGTCGCAGGAGGCAGGCTACCTGGAACCACTTGCCCCACCCAGCAGTGCATGTGACGCTCTTTTAGGAGCTGGACGACATCTCGAAATCACTTCCCTTTGCCCGTCCTCTGTAGAGTGCCGAGCGTGTGCTTAGGTCTCCCAGCACCCAGGTAAACGCCCCAGTCTGCTGGGCGAGAACCTCTGAGCGGGTCACGTTGCTAATGCCACCTGGTCACCTGCGGGGACTCCTACTCCCAGCTGCTGAGAAGCTGGGGCCTTTGCCCCTTTCAGACTGGCAGCTGCGTATTCTCGGGCGTAATGCTTGTCACCGGAGAAACAGCAGCTGCCACGTCCCAGAGGAGGACCAGTCACGTTCACACGTGGTCGCCATGTCCTTGTGTAGAGGGGTGCGTGTGCATGTGTGCTACATCCAATGAGATCGTTGGTGTCTGCCATGTCCAGTACGGGCCAAAACGGCACGTTGGTTGCAGCAGCAATGTCTTCCGAGTTATTTTCGGAACGTGCGAGATGATATTCGGGGTGTCCATGGGAAGAGATTGACTGAAGCATTTCCGGTTTGCACGTGACGGTTTTCAGTCTCAGATTAACCTCAGCAGCGGAGTTGGGACGCACATGAGAGTCTGGAGGAAGTTCTGCTGCTCCCTCGGAAGTACCCGTTTCAGCGACCTTCGGGCTCCCCGGGCAGGGGGGTTCCCGCGGTGGGAAGCAGAGCCGTCGGGCGGAAGGTTGGAGCACCTCGGGCAGCACGAAGGCAGACGTGCTAAATGGCTGTGTTGACGGAGAATATGTAGCTGGCGAGCAAAAGCGTCAGTCTACAGATGTGATTGCTTAGGACAAGGCCACATCGGTGAGCGGTTTTTCAGAAAAAATAGTTGACGAGCAAGTGCGGAAGCCATTGCCGCACGCAGCTGCCCTTGTGCGGACGGTGTGCACGCGGCCCTGCCACAGGTCGTGACAGTGTCCTGGGATGGCCACTCAGCACATGGGGACCAGCGACAGGCTTGGAGGTCCAGAAGGGGACTTGTCTGCGTCTCTTCTGATCAGGCCGGGGGTTCGCCCAAGATGCAACGGCCGCCCCCTCAAATGACGAGCAGGAGGGCCCGGGGCTCCTGGAGCTGCACGTGGCCCTTTTTCCCTGGCCAGAGGGTCCCCCTCGAGTCCCTCTTCAGAACCTGGGCAGGAGCCGCCCACCTGGTCTCTGCCGCAGCAAGGACCTGCAGACGCCGCCTGAAGGTAGATGGGCATGAGGAGGACTAGGCGTCGGGCACATAGCCCCCCCGGACGGCGCAGGAACGTCTCCGAGAAAACCCCTGTCATGCAGGGCCGTCGGTCAAGTGCAACCACATGTCGCAGGTTCTCAGTATTGATATTTGTTCTCTAAATGCTTGAAAGGCAGAGACAGCCACCGACTGCAGACCCAGGGTGCGAACAACGTCGGCTGTAGGTGAGCTCGGGGCTTCTCGCTGGTGGGGGAGGAGACGCGGGGGCCCGCCCCATGCAGCGACAGGCACCCCGCCCGGAAGACAGGTGGCGCCGGAGCAGTCCGCCCTGTGCCCTTGCGGAGAGGGAATGAAGGGGCCCGCGGAGCCAGCCCGGCAGCTTCCCACAGAACTTCAGACCCTGACAGGTCTCGTGCGTTGTCAGCCTGCAGAGGTCAGGCTGAAGAACTCCTGTTTTGCTGCTGTGTGACGGGAACCGCCCAGAATTCAGTACATAAGTAAATGCACTGCTCTCCCCAAGGACGTCCATTGAAAAGACTGACTTTACTAACATGTGATGTTTTAATTTAAATTTGGCCCTAAAGCTGCTGTTGGAAGGGGAACAGGGGCGGGTCTCCCTTTTCTCTACCGAACTGTCTAGGGCGCTCCCTGAGCACGTGTCCACCCCGGCAGGCGGGGCACGTCTGCAGACTTGCTCACCCGTCTGCGGGCGGGCGGGGGGCCCGGCTTCCCGTGTCTGTGACCTGAAGACACTGCCTGTCTGCTGTGTACTTTGACGGCAGACCTTCGCAAAGCTGCGTCTGACGGGGGGACAGGAAGCACAACATTCAGGCAGCGGTTTTCTCGCGCGCCCCTGCCGCCGCCAGAACCGCAGGCGGGCCCCGCCCGGGCCTGCGGGCCACTTCACCCGATCGTGTCACACAGCCCGCCTCGCCCAGGCCGAGACCGTAGGGATACAACAGTGAACAGAGCCCACCGCAAACCGCTGTCCCTGTCAAGGACGGTGCGCCGTCCGGGGAGCAGATCTGGGAAGAAGAGGGAGGGGAAGGTTCCTGGGACCCACACCGGCCATCGGTCCTTGGGTCCCTCCTGCTCTCTTTTGCCCCGTTGGTTCTTTCCTCCGGCCAGAAGTGCTTCCAGGACATGTCACTTGCTTCCATTGACCCTACATAGGCCCTGGGAAGTGCAGGAACCAAACAGTTTTCCAGGTAATTTTGTGAATCCCCCGTTATGTTAGTCTTAAATAGCCAAGCAGTTGAGGCAAACTCCTTGTTTAGTGTGTCTGGCAGCAACTCTCCTTGATTTGGCCACCGAATTACTAAGACGACTTCCCCTCTGCTCAGGCCAGTGGGCGGGGCGGGGCCTCTACCTCCAGACCAGCCCCTCGTTTCTCAGGTGTTTCCTTTCCATCTGCCGAAATGATGGAACTGATAAAACTGACTCATCCAAACAGTATTTACAACTCTTTATGCCCCAGATGTGGGCACGCCCATCCCTCCCTGGCATAGAGCCTTTAAACAGAGTTGAATTTGTATGTGGGGAAATATTCTGTGCTGGCGGAGCTGTTCCAACAAGCGAAGTGCCATTGCTGTCAAAGGGGATGGGGAGCAGAGGCCCAGCGACTGAGTGGGTGTGCAGGGGCCCTGGTGCTCTCTCGGATTGCACCGCGTCAAAGGAAAGTCGGTTCTAGGATGTCAGGTGTCTTTGTCTGTCTGTCTGCCTGGACACTTCGTCTCCCAAGGCGGCCGGACGTTCTTTCCCTTCTAGCCCCTCCACTAACACAGGCGCTCGCCTGCGTTTTGAGGGGGACAAGGGACGTGCTGCGTGGGGGACAGCTCTGTCTTGTTCCTGGTGTCCGAGTGCTGAGCGTTCTGGAGTGATTAATCGCTCGGGCGTCGGGTGTCTTCTTCTAGACACAGCAGCGTAGGCCTGCCTCTGCCCTGGCGGCCAGCGCTGCGCTTCGGTGGAGTGCTCCTCACCCCTGGGCTCCCCGGAGAGCCATCAGAGGGACGGCCATTCGCGTGTAGAGCCCCTGGGCTCCCATGCTTTCCAGTCCTGCTCCCTTAATTAAACACAGACCACCCCAGGGGTTATTTCCCCAAGACCAGGCAGACCTTTGCTGGCGCTGATGCACACGTGGCCGGTGGGAGGCGGCCGGGGCCCCTGCGGGCGTAATCCACGCCCCACGCTCCACACTCCTTGCCTTTCATGGCTCAGAAATACCGCCCCACCCTGTGCACAGTCACAGGGGCCTCCGTGTCAAACAGGCACAGCCTTTTAAAGCTCCGCGCTCAGTTGCGTTTTCCACAGAGACTCTAACGAAGGATGGAGCCTTACGCATCAGTCGGTTTCGACCATCTCTTAGTCTAACATCAATATTAAGGCTTTAGCACAGCTCCCAGATGCAGAGAAATCTGGTGTTTTGAGTTTTTAATTAATTTCAATTAATGTGGCAATACAGTACATAATGTGTTAAGGTTCCTTTTTTTTATGTTAATGTGATTTAGTAGGTCTTCTTAATGGGAAACATGTTCTTCCAGTGGGCCAAGGGTCCAGACACGGGCTGGTGACATTCGTGGGAGAGTGGGGGACAGTGCCACTGAGCACTGTGACAATACAGGTCCCCCCCTCAGCAGGACTGGGACGGACCTGGGGACTGTACAGGTGCAGTCAGTGGCGGATGGGGGCAGGGCAGGCCCACGCCACACCCAAGTCGGAGGAGCCTGAGACCAGCACAGGTTCCTGCCGCAGCCCCCCTGGGGGGGGCAGGGGTGGTTCTCACCAGAGGCGGCTTTCTCGGGTACCCTTCCCGCCGTCTTCTCACGGAGGTGTCACCTGAAGTCAGAATAGGGAACGCGCTTGGTCAACCACTCTGCCAGCCTGTCAAGTTAAAAGTCTGCACGTCACGTTCTGTGTCACGGCCTCGTCCGCAGACCGTTGCCCCCCCCCGTCCCGAGCGGACCTGGTGCAGCTCTGCCTGGGCCCCGAGTCTCGGGCTGGTTAGTCAAGGCGTGTGCGGCGAACGATCCCGAGTGTCTCAGCTACGAGAGAGGCTTGCTCTGCACTCCCCAGACTGGAGATGCAACAGAACAGATGTGCTCCGCGTGGAAGGCTCTGGAACGGTGTGAATGGAACGTTTGTTTGTTTGTTTGTTTGTTTGTTCCTCTTCCCTCCTGTGGGCGCTGCTGATGTTTGCACCCTCCAGGGTTTGCTCCCCGGCCACACAGCATATTATGTTGCCGCGAGCCGTGACAACTGTCGGGAAAGCAAGAGCCCTTTCTTTTTTTAAACTTTTCTCTATTCGTGACATGGTGACAGCTGTCGTGGGAATGGAGAAAGATAGAGCAATTTTTCAGAGTCCGTCAAATGAAGGCACATTCGTGACGGCAACTTAATGAAAGTGGCTTCACTGTGACATGTGTCAGAGTCGTTGTGGTGCCGGCATGGAGGGATCGTTTCTGAAAGATTGATGCCCCCAGTCTGGCTGTGAGCAGAAAGGACATGGCCTTGGCTTTGAACTTACAAAAGGGTCCCCTGTAATAAAATCCAGAGTTGGTGTGAAGAGGTTTCTGGAGCAGGGGGGCAGCAGAGACGATCACCCGGGGCGGGCGCTGTGCACCTCCTCACCGGGCCCTCGGCAGACGCGGGGCCATGTAGGGAGCTCGTCGTCTCGGTGCTTGCAAACTAAGATGGACGCCTGATTTCTCCACTTTTTACCAAAACTATCCTTTCTTATGAATTAAAAAAAAAAATCTCCATTTGGGAAAGGGATTTCTATCACAAAACCCACCGCAAACGTGGGGTTGCTAAAAAGACTGTGAGATGAAAAAAATTCTCAACCAAATACTTTAATTAAAGACCTTTATTGAGTTATTCATTCATAATCCACGTAACTGGGGCACGTTGCCAGTGCAGCTCCGTGTCGTCAGCGTGTGCTCAGCGCTGTGTGCCCACCCCCACCGTCGGGGGCACGTGGCCTCATCCATGTCCTCGGAACACAGCCCGGCCGGGAGCAGCCACTGCGGCCTCTGGAGCCCCAGGCGGAGACCAACCTGCTCTCCGCCTCCGTGGCTCTGCCACTCCCGGTGTTTCACATAAACACGACGGCGCGGCGTGCACACGCTCCTCAGGGATGGCTGCTCCCACGTGGCCTCGTGTACCCGAGGCCAGTCCGTGCTGCAGCCGTGTCCGTACTTCCTTTCGCTCCGACTAGCAGTTCACTGTGGGGATGTACCACACTCCGTTTATCCATTCTTCAGTTAACGGGCCTTGGGTTGTTTTAACTGTTTTTGGCTATTACAGATAATACCTGTGTGAACACGCGTGGGCAGTTTGGGTGTAGACACGTGCCTAGGAGTGGCATTCGTGGGTCTGAACTGAAGATTTATAACCAACATATGTTTCAGTCATGCGAATCCTAGAATATAGTGGGTTTTTAAAAAAGAGAACAGGTAAAAATCCATAAAATAAAGTGTGTCTCAGTGAATAATTTTGCTCATTGAAACAAACTATTTCTCCAATTTTTTTGGTCTCTAGAAAATAAATGCCTTCTAACCCTTTAGTCTGTCCCTCCCCGCGAAACTCAGATGTCACACAGCATCCAATTAAAGGTGTGACTACAAGACAGGAAGATAGTAGTCTGCAGAAAGAAAAGCACAAATGTGACCTTTCTAATGATTAGGAACAGGATACGTGTAACTTGAGTGAGGGACGTTTGCAAACTAGTTTGGCGGGCACGTCGGGGACACAAGTCTCGCTGAACCCCAGCTAAGCTGATGGAGGCTCCCCGACCGGCAGGGCGAGACTGAAAACCGGGCCGAGCTGGGTCAACGGGCCCCGAAGGTCCCAAAGTAGCATAAAGGTGTCGGGCTTGTCTCTTCTCATCCCCGGACGTGCCAGCCAGGTGGTCACGCAGAGAGTGAGTCTGCCCACACTAGGGTTAGAGCCCCCCGGGTCGCTGCAGGGGACCCCCGGGGCAGAGCCCTGGGAGGCGAGGCAGCTGTGTGCGCGGCGGGCACCTCGCCGGCTGCTGGAGGGCACGGGGCGAGCACCCCTGCGTTCAAGGCATTTGCCACACGTTCCGTTGTGACCACCTAGCCTCTTTCCCATTGGACATAGGTTAGAGGAAGGACATGAACGCGTCAGCATTCTGAAAGGAAAAAAATAAAGACGCGTCACTTCCACACAAGTTACCCTCCTGGACCTGAAGGATGAAAGTGTGAGAAGGGCAGCTGACCGAATGCCATTTGGGCTCTCAGTAGTTTCTAAGTCAAAGCCACTTTAAAACGTGTGTGTGTCTGTTAAAGACCTGGTGTAAGCTCCGTTTAGCATGCTCCAAAATCAGACGGAGGATGCGGCCCTTACAGCTTTGGCTACTGACATGTCTCTGTTGCCCATTGGATGTGATTCTGCCGTTGAGCCCCAAGCACAGCGATGGATCTGTTTCCATCCTGCGGGATCTTGTCACTAATGTCCCATTGCCTTTCGTTCGGGAGGGGCCGGTGCGTCCCATCTGTAAGCACTGTTGTTAGCAGACATGAGACCCGCAGCACAGCCCAGGCGGAGCTTTCTAAACGGGTTGAAACTGTTCGCAGACGTGACTGTGCACATAACCTGGGTCCTCAAACGGGGGCTGAGCACGGTCACGTGGCTCTGCTGTGAGCAGTGACGGAACACGTGTCTGCAGAGTGTCCTGTGGAAACGGAATTCAGCGTCACAGCTGCCTCCCTACTGCTGCTCCCACCACTGGCCTCACGGCAGGTCTCCAGGAACCAGCCGGGCAAGTCAGTTGGGCAGGTCCATCAAGAACCAGGGCCAGTGCAAGGGGACACTGTGCGGTGGTTCATTTTATGGGGCCCTCAGGCCTGTTCTCACCCACCCCTCTGACGTTTGCACCCATGCCTGGAACACGGTCCTTCCTGCCCCTCACCCAGTTCCTGTGCCTGGCCCCCCCACACCCTTCTCTCGCCGCCTCCTAATTGCTCTACCCAAACGCTTCCTTTTGGCACCTGGAAGACTCCGTTCCAGTTGTTGTTACAGCTCTTGGAGTTCCGAGAAGTAAAAGAAGCTGCTCTCTCTTCGGCCTGTCAGGTGGTTCCTCCCCGGCCTCACGGCAAGTTTAAAGGGTGTGATCCACTCTGCGTCTGCAGCTTCCGCGCTTGGAGAAGAGATGTCCGAGCAGGACCCATTCCCAGCATCTGTATTTTTAAAAAGCGAAGCTGTCCAAGTAGAAGTTGACTCACAGAAGAAATAGTTTTATAAGCCACTCATTTTAAAACGTCTTGCTTTGTACATGGGTAACTGGGTGAAAAAGAATCTAAGCGTGAGTGGGTCCCTCTCACAAATTATTTGATTCACCAAAAGATTAGTGGGAACCAGAGCAATTACTCATTTTCAAAGAATACTTTTTCACTTTCTTAAAAGAAGAATTACAGCCGTCTTCATATTCCTTCTCCATTGCACTCCGCAGCTCTGACTTTCTGTTTTGATGCAGAAAATGCAAATCTTCCTGCAGCGTGTTTTCTCTGATATTTGCATAAATACACTCACGCCCATGCTGGGGGAGCGGACCCTGCTGCTCTGAGAAAAGGGTGGGCGCCTGGCCTCACTGGCCCCGGTCCTGACGGGGCAGAGGCTCTGAACGCAGTGCTGCCCACCGTGATCGGCCTGCAAGTCAGGCACGGAGCCCCGCAGCCCTGGGCTTGGCTGTCCAGGACAGCGGAGCGGGGGGTGCCGGGCTGCCTGGCCCTGGGATTTGTCCTGGCACCGACCTCCACTCACCTGAGGCCACCGCCGCTGCAGGTGGCACCTGGGCTCACCACTGCTCCTGGGGCAGGAGGGACAGAGCTCCTGGCTGCGCTGCACCGCGCTGGGGGCACCTGCACGGAGGGTCAGGGCGTGTCTGCAGCCTGCCGCTCGGCGAGGGCTCGTCTCCTCGTCTCAGTGCCCGCTGTGTTCTGTGGGTCACACAGTCCTCGTGGCCCCCTCCCCCGCCACCTTCCACGTGTCTGTTAAAAGCTGCCATTTCCTCCTGGGGAGTGGTCCTAATTGAGAAACACCTTTGTCTGTCTGTCTGTCTGTCTCTCTCTGCCTGGTTTCCTTCAGGAAACACACTCAGGGTTGGACGGGGGTAGGATGAGGTCATTGTGCACACATGTGTATACAGATTCAGGATGTTACGCCCCAGTTGGCTCTGTCTTTGCTTTAATGCCATCGGTAAAACGCCCCATCTATATAACCATCAGAGTCGGACCTGGGCACGTACCCCCCACTCCAATCTTGATGATGGCTTTAACTAGGAACACCTGCCTGTTTTTTAGAAGATAATTTTATCACTTTCTGAGAACCAGTTGCCCAAAGATGCTTTACCACCTTGAACTTCAACAGAAAAGCCTGAGAGTATTTGCATTCCTGCTGGCGCGTCGTCCCTCCCATTGAGGCCTCTGTGCCCCCCTTTGACGTGGGCCCTCCTTCTTCCCGGGGCCGATGCTCTCTCAGTTCCCGAAAAGGGCGACGTCCCACCTCCGCCCTCTTTCAGCACGTCTCTTCCTGGTACCTCCACTCACTTGTAGATTTCTGTTTGAATAGTCGCTTATTCGATCAGAGGTTTCTCCGTGCTCTTTCTGAGACAGTCGGCACGCAGTCATGTTTTCGTTCTTGTCCTGCCCATGGCGAGACAGTCGCCCAGACTGTCACATGAAGCTGGCACGCCGCCCTGGTCTCTGCCCGCGGCTCGCTGGCAGGACCTCGGGACTGCTGCCTGCCCGTGCTCATGGCTGGGCCTGCTCCCTTCCGCTCAGAGACACCTTGCGGGCTCTTACAACAAGGGTGGCCCCTCCGTGCCAGAATTCTGAAAGGCCTCAGCCATGGGCGGTTCTCTGCGCGGGCGGCCTCCTCCTATAGCAGCTGGGATGTTTGAATGAGAGGGGTGAGACTTTGGGCACCCATGAGGCCTCTCCACGCAGGCCGAGTTGAAAACACGCCTGTGATGAACACACTTCCAGAATTTTGAACCTGACCCGAGAGACGGACTGTCTGGAAGGAGTCAGCAGCCTGGCGGCACGAGGAAATCTTCCCCTTCCTGAGCCACACTCTGGAGACTCCTTTTCACAGACCGGCCCCCGTGCGGCTGCCTGTGCCCGACAGGAGCACGCATCCGCTGTCGAGGTCCCAAGGACAAGGAGGAGACGATGGGAGACCCAGGTGCCAGCAGCTGGCACTCGAAATTTTATTTTCTTTAGAGAAGAACTGTCCCAAAGCTTCTCAGATACGCAGCGACTGACGAGTAAAGCACGTCAGACCTGCTTCTACCAGCGTGTGACTTGAGGCGGCATTTACAGGGCGGGGAGCCTCTGAAAACCCTCCCAGACCTACAGGCGGGCCTCAGGCCTGCGGCTGCGTGGGAAGCCCACACGGAGGGCTGCTGTCCTCCCGTCCCGAAGCCTAACCCTCCTGCTTTCCCGCTGACTCAGGGGCAGAGAGCTAAAATCGTTATCGGACTTGCCTGATGACTGGTAGTGGTATTTGACTTCATAAGCTAAGACCAATTTTTATTTAATTCACTGTTTTTAAAGACCTTGACCTGAAAATCAATGTCCTGCGCTGAAAAGATTAAATTAGCACCCTCAAATACATCTTACGAAACGGTTGACGCCCACGGGGGTGAGGCCCTACCAAAGTGGAACCCTGAGTTTGAGCCCAGAAAAAATGTACGTGAACTTACTCGTAAGGCATGAAAGGCTAGCAATTCCTGGCAAAATGTGTCCTACACACTTCCAGTTCCGATACACATATTTGTATACGCACAGTGATCTGTGGTTTATTTTTAATATATTAGAGCATGTTTTGTTTCCGTGTTACCTTTACGGAATACTTTGAGTTACCATACAGCATCCTATGAAATCTGTGTACCCTAATTATTTCCAGTGTAATTATTCCCCATTACTGAATGTCCAGTTTCCCTGTAGCGTTGAGCTTTAGGAGTTTACACTAGAGTACGCATGACTGTTCTAAACCAAGGAGCACGGTATTCTATTTGAAGACTGTATAAACGGGTAGGACATTTAGTTGGTTTTCAGAAGGATTATTATTATTTCTAGAAGGATTGTCCATGAGCAAAATAACAGCGCAATTGGCTAAAGTTGGATGGCAGTTTATTCTTAACATCAGCGTAAACCGGCAGGACAGAAAACAGTCACGTAGGGATAAGATTCCATTCTCTTGCTAGATTTTAGTCATCAAAACTCTGATTTTCTGATTATTTTGCACATCTTGTCAGAGGAACGCTTCTGCTGTTCATGGGAACTGCAGCGTGCCCCATATCTGCAACATAACACTTTGTCTTTAGAGTCTTTGTCTGTTGGCACGAGTTTCTTGTCTTGAAAAAAAAGGAGGCTTTCGGTAGTTCACCATCATTTTAATTTTCCCCTCAGTCTCCACCTACAAGAATAATCTTGAGAACAGAAGCATTTGGCAACGCCTGACATGCAAATCCCGCGCAGAGTTCAAAGTAGGAAATTTGTGTTGTTTGCAAAACAAACTCTGGCCTCTTGTCCTTCTCTGCAGAGGCCTGCAAGACTCCATGCGGCAGCCTCGCGTCCTGTGTGTGGTTTTTTTTCATCTCCCTCACAATAAAGGAAAACGTGTAAGCTTGGTAAGTGAGCAGGCTCCCAAGCTTTGCTCCCTGACACCGAACATCTACGCACTGCAGAGGAGAGGCAGGGTTTTCCGGGCGCGAGGTGCATTTCCCGGGGGAGCCGCCCAGCTCCGTGGGCGGCCGTTTGCCCCGAGAGAGACCGCCGCTCGCTCCGCACTGGTGGCTCGGAGCTAGGAGGGAACGGCGCTACTTCAGTTTTTCCTTTTTCTCGTAGATACGGCAACTGTTGAGAGACCTCCTGTAAACAAATACAGACCACCTATTAAAAAGGCAGGGGGCAAGGAAGAGGCAGTTTGCCACAATGGGAGTCTGCACGTGTACCGGGAACGTGCCCGAGCTGAGTAGGGAGAATTCAACCAGTTGAGAGCCGTGTGGGCTAGTCGAAGAAACCAGCACCACCTTGGCCTCCTTTTAAGTTTGCTTCCCTCACGCTTAGCTCGAGGGTAGATGTGGCTGCTTTAAAACGCACTGGATCACAGTGCAATTGCGTGAGGTTGCATCATGCCGCCTGGTGCCACTCTTTTGGGTCCCCACTGACTCCAGAAGCCCGGTCTCGTGGGCACTGAGTGGGAACCTCTCTTGCAGTCACAGAAGACAGGTCGCCACAGGCGCAGCGGGTGTGTGGTTGGAGAGCAGAGAGGGGGACGGGGCGAGGAGGCCAGGCCTGTCCTGCCACGGGCACCGGCACCCGAGACGCCGCCTGCTGCTGTGGACGGGGCCCGAGCTCGGGAGGAAGAGCGACGTTTCTGTGCTGCGTGCCCACTGTCGACAGGACTTCTGAACGTGAGCATTTTTAGACACAGTTTAGTGGCTTGCTTAATAAGGTAACCAGTTCCACAAACATTGTAGTTTAATAACAAATAGTAGGTCAAAGCATATTCGGGGACAGGCACAAGGAAAAGTACATTTTTTAGTGACATTTCATGGATTTAACTTTTTTGATCCAAGCTCTGTTCATTCATGCTCAGTGCTTGCATAAATTTCTGTTTAGTTACCCAATAACGGAGGAGAGAGAGAGAAAAGAATAAAGTAGGAAGAGAGGAGATACTTCATACTTTCAATTAATGATTGTACCCATACTGATTTTTGCAAGTGCAAAAACACTGAAACAATAAATCTAGACTACAAAGCAGCTGTTTCACAGATTAGACTCATCTCTTGAGTCATTCTCCAGCTGGAACTCGAACCCAAGTCTCGGCTTCGCGGCCTCCTCTCCCAGCTTCGTGCAGGCTTCTTCTGGGGCCCCGTCCCAGGTGAAGGGTGTGTGGGAGATCGCTGGTCCGTACATCTAAACGCATCTGAATTTCATAAAACCTGAAACTGCTACACTGGTTCTTGTCTGTGGCACCTTTGGTGAGTGGCTCTGGCAGATGTGGCGTCGCGGTGCTGCTGGTCACTCTCCTTACTTTTGCTTTTCTGGAGTGGAAGAGGGGGTCGTCCGTAAGTGCCGCCAAGCCATGTAGTCACTGAAGGGCTCGCCCCTTCCTGTGGCAGCAGTTCGTCTCACTGTACTACTAGCAGTTGGCCTGACCCTGCACACCGGTCATGAGGGACAGACTCCCGCCCCCGCAGGCGTCGGGGGCGGCTGGGCCGGGTTGGCGCGGCATTCCCAGAGCTCTCAGCGTCCCTCCCTTCTGCTGAAACAAGTACCACAGACGGCAAACTTGGGAACCGGAAGGCTGGTCATCGCCATTTGTGGCACCACTTATTTCACATGTGTCACATACAATTTTCTCAGGGTACCTGAGAGAACCTCTCCAAGACACTTGGTGTAAAATTAATTGGCAGCCAGTGGCAGCCGGTAGAGTCCCTTCTGCTGAGGCGAGCACAGCGGCCCCCACATGGCCCGTGTCACGTCGCCCCGAGGACACCACGGGCAAAACGAGCACTGAGGGAGGCCGTGTGGGTGCCGCCGTCAGACGCCCCCGACTCCTAATTCGCTGGCAGACAGCATCCCGGCTGCCATGCAGGCCCCAAGCCCAACATGTGTCTCTGCAGAACCGAGCCGTGAAACGAGAGGGGGCTGCACGGGGCGGGGCCTGCACGTGGGCCACTAAAGCTGTTAGCATCTGTGGCGGCCGGGGCCTGGCACTCCCTGCGGGCCCCAGCCGTGGGGCGGTCTCGCCGTCCCCCTTGCCGCTTCCACAGCGTCATTGTTTATTTTTAGCCCAAACGCCCCGGGAGTGGGTCTTCTTGATCGATCACCAGGCGACAGGAGTAAGACTGGGTGGGAAGTAGCCGCAGTCACCTGGGCCCCCAGCTGCCACCTTTATCTCCCGGATACACAAGAAAATTCGAGAACCTCTGATGGTCAGATAAGCAAGACAGGCCCCCCCGGGGTCCGGGTTGGAACATGTGGTTGTAAGATGTGATTTAAGACCAATGGAAGAAAGGTAGTGAGGAGGGAGCAGTGGCGGGGGCAGGGCAGGGACGCCACGTGACGGGCTGGCATCAGGACACCTTCTGCGGAGGGGTGGCGCGATGCCTTGGTGGTGTCCTCTCCCTTGGGAAGGCCCGCCTCGCGGTGGCTGGGACAGGACATGCTCCTCGGAAGGCCCCCGGAGAGCGCCAGGTGTCTTGCCGCCGGAGATTAGGCGCTAGCGTTTCCCGATCCGGTAGAGGCGCCATCCCCTCGCAGCCAACACAGAGAGGGGCTTTGGGGCGCAGGTGCTGCCCTCGTCAATGAAGTGGCACGTTGCCTCCTGAGTCAAGGGGCAGGGGTCAGGGTGTTGCCCGCCCTGCCAGGGGTCCCGGGGCGTGAGTGGCAGGCTCCTGGGGGCCCCGATGCTGTCTGGAGCACTGGAAGGTCGGCAAGCACTGACCACACCTGCACCCCGGTGGTGGCCGCGGCCTTGGAAACGCCCTTCCCTGGCTCTGTTTTCGCTGTAGTGCGGGTGCACCAAGGGAGGCAGGGCTGTGTGGACCCGCCAGGGGATGGACCAAGGTAAACCCTTGCAGCCGGTTTCAGTCCCCAGTTGCTGGGAAACCGTGTGTTTTCTCCGTTATGGAAAATACGTGGCTTACGGGCTGAAAAATAAGGGGGGAGGTGTGTGATTCCACCTGAAAGGAGTGGAGCCGATCCGCCCAGCACCTCAGCCTACAGTTTGCAGAGGCCGCCCGCCGAAGGCAGAGCTGTCACGGAATCAGTCAGATTCGGAAGCGGCCTTTCAGGTGAAACCCGGCAGAAACCCGCTGAGTGAGCCAACAGTAGCGCGCGCTGGGGACGCAGCCCACGTGCCATCGATGCTTTCATCTCCGTTCTGGGCTCCATTCAGCGAGAGCGCTGGCCGCCGGGGCCCTGGGCCCTGAGAGGGGTCAACAGGGAATAAGGCACTTCATCATGTGTTTGGAAGAGGATGGTTAAGCTATTTGAAGGTGGAAACTGGGGGATTTCATTTCGCAATAAAGGGGGGAGGAAACAGCACGCTGCATCCTTGCATGCCGGGGGCCCGTGCATGGAGAGCCGGTTGGACTGCAAGACAGGTGTAGCTGTGGAGACGGGAGGTGTGGGTGGAAGGGTCGGGCAGTCTGACCCAGGGTCATCTGAGGAGGGGGGGTGGGCGTCTGGAGACTGGAGTTCTGTTCGTGTCTCTGCCCCTCACTCACCGTGCATCCTGAGAATCCTTGGACCCCTGAGGGATGTCCGTTCCCCCTCAAAAATGACGGTGCCCAGTTGGAAAGCTCTGCGTCATCTCACGGGGATGCCACGCAGTGTGGTTTCTTGAAGGTTGGGGATATATGGCCGAGCAACTGGCTAAACATCACATGGAGTCGTTGACTTGCGTTCAGGAACCACGTGCTTCCCCACCTTTGGGTGGAACAGCCCCACTCGCCCTGGGGGGCGTTCACGGACGAGAGAGCGCGGGGCACTGCGTCCCCACGACGGCTCCCGTGTGCGGGGCCTGTGGTGTCCCCGCGGGCTCTCTCTGTGGGTGTGCTTCGTGGGTCCACTTCCCTCCCCACCCCACGTATTTAGTTGAGTTCCTTCCTGTGTGAGTCCCTCGGCCATTCGTCCGGACAACAAGAACATGGAAAGCCAAGCTCTTCATTTTGAAACTCCAGTCAAAGGGCTACCGTAAAAAACTACAACACCCCTATGTGTTCATTGTTCATACCCCCCCGCACAATAAATAAATAAACAAACACACACACACTCTAAATATGTGTGTGTGTATATATATATTTTATATATATATATATATAAAATCAGCTTTGGTTTCTAAAATGAGCCTAATGGCATTTAACAGTTTCTCCTGGGGAATTTGATGTCGAGTTGAATGGTTTTCAGCTCAGAGGAAGAAAAGGCCCAGAACCAAAAACAAATAGCAGTGTCTGTCAAATTTGGGGGGAACAGAAGTCAGAAAAGATGAGGAGAGAAACCATGTGGGCAACAGGATTGTAGGCGAATTCTGCTGAATTTTAGAAACAGAGAAAACTCTTATTCCTGCAAATATAGACCACCAGAAGTTTCCATTAACCGAGTTAGTGCTTCTCGTTTCACTGTTTTCCATGAAACCGATGGCCAGACACATCGATGCTAGCGGTTCACAGTGGTGAACGTGTCCTGAACCAGACCAGTATTTGAGTTAGTTTAGTTTTAGGGATTACCAGCCACGAAAACACAAAAAGATCACTTCTACTAGGAATTAAAGCTGTGTGTTTTCTGTAACCACCAAACGAAAACATTGGGCCACCTGCTGTTCTCTGGCCACGGACTGACATTTCCTTCAGGTCTAGGCCACACCCCTTGTTCAGGTCCGGTCCTTGTGACCAAAAGTAATCTTTATGACAGGCCACTTTAGAGTTCCGTATTATGTCTTCAGATTCTCAAATAAAGGTTCAGTTGTCTTTAGCAAAGTTTCCAGTATGTATTATAATAAATTATCTGTCCATAAGTCATTTTAAGGTATTAGTTTCAGACTTTGTGGTAAATATGTCTGGGTTTGTAAGCTTTAATTTGCTACTTTAAGATATGTGTTACATAGTTTCTAATTGGAATTCCAAGAGGAAGATCCAAACTTATATGGCGTAGTTGGCATTTCAATGGAGAAAACCCTGCTGATGAGCTCGGAGCTCAGGGAGGGTGAGGGCGCGGTCCCGCGTCCTGGGCCTCTCTCCCTGCATTCGAACAGGGAGCGATTTTTGCACCCCTTGACTCCTGCCCCTTGTCTCACGCACCCCACTCGCTCTGACCACCTCCACAGGGGACTTGGATATTTATGCCTAAGGAAAGAACAAACTGCTACTGTAAATTGGGAGTCAGCAAAGTTTCCCCGTCAGTGGCTACGTAGGAAATATTTTTTACTTTCCAGGCTATGTATGATCTCTGTTGCAGCTACTTGACCTGGCCATTGTATCATTAAAGCAATCACAGATACTTAACGAGCAAGCGAGGCCGCGTGTCAGTAAAGCTTTGTTCACAAATACTGATGTTGGACTGAGTGCGGCCCTTAGATCGCCAGTCCTTGCTGTAGGTGACAGACACGTCCTTGAGGGAGTTCCAAGGGCCGTCCGGTGGAGGAGTCCTGAGGTGCACTTCTGGGAACGCATCTGCCCCAGATAGTGTCCCTGTCATTGCATTGAGGCCACAGGAAGGCTTGCAGTAAATGTAGTCTGTCCTCCTAGGCTCACTCAGTCACTCCAGACAGATACGACCTTGGGATTCTTTTTATTGTATTAACTTCTAAATATACAGGATCTGGCACAAATAACACCCTTTCTTTATTACATAAAAAACTTTTATTACAAAACCATGAGCATGTAATTCTGTGGCATAGCAATATCACGCTCAAGCTCGCCATAGGACGTTCTAGGTGAAATGTTCAATTGCTGCCCACTTTGTGCAAGACTTCCAGGTGCCCTCCCAGCCACGCTCAATGGCGTTACTTCTGCCGGACCCTGTGTTTGAGAATCCATGATTTAGAAGCAAGTTTCCAAACTGATAATTTGAGTATCTATATAGGTTATCATATACATTTCTTTATTGAAATATTTTTGAATCCCTGAACCAACTCATAAACTCTTGCCCCAGAGGTGGCCAGGGTTAAGTCGTAATCTTCTTAACTAGCTTTGAGTAACCTACTGATTATTCTTTTCTCACATTCTCATTATATTACTTCCTGCTGGCAATTTGAGCTGTTGGGCTTAGTTGTTCCCTTAGTAGTTAAATGCATTATAGTTTAAATCAACTCAACATATATGTATATTCACAGTAGATAGGCATGCATATAGCACATGTGTGATTTATGCAATGTTTATATTATTTTATTCTGGGTAGTTATTGTAACATTGCTCAGAAACACCCCTTCAGACTGCTGAACAGGAGGGTGTGTGCTTGCTCTCCCGTGGCTGTGGCAGAGGGGCGGGGACAGAGCTGTGGGACCCAAGGGCGGCTGCCGTAGAGCCCAGGGGCCGCCGACAAAGCAGAGGAAAGGCACCTCTTGCCTAATCTTTTCCTGGTGTCTCTGGCCACGCTCGTCCCAGCTGCCAGATTGTGTCCCCAGTGTGCGAGTTCAGGAGAAAGGGGCATCTCTGCTGGGGAAGGACACCAGAGTTCACAGACGCATCTCTGTTACTGTGGCAGCGGAGCTAAGAACAGAGCTCGAGCACCTCCAGCAGGACTCACTTCTGCTGTGGGAAGTTCTGGGCGCCGTGCATGACGCAGGCGCTGGGAACCCACGTGGGTCGTGGTGCTCACACAGGCCATCCCTCCCTCCCCCCGGGCCACGGCGCCCTCAGTGGCATGGTTTCCCTGCAGCGGGGGTTCCCTAAGACAGCCCGGGCTGCACCTACACAGACATGGGCCCCAGCATGACATAGTTTATCCAATTATGTTTTTCTACACTTAAAAATATGTCTCGAAACCTTCGGTCGACATGTAGTGAGGGCTGGTAGGCACGGACGTAACAGACGGCGCTGCGCTAGCCTGCCAGTGGGCCTTCCTTTGCTGTCTGCCGCTTCTCTGAAACAACCTTAGTCTCAACATTTAAGTCCATGGGTAGAATTGCTGCGTCTTCGTTCACCAAAAGCACGCCCAGACCGCTGATTTGAGGAGGGTTTGATAGCATGGAAAAAGATTCTATCCGTATAGCAGTACAGCTCTCCTGATTTTCATATTTCTCTCCCGTGTTTACACGGGTCTTACATTTCATTGCGAAGAGCTCACAGTGATAATACATGAGAAATTTGGAGAAAACCTGTGCACCATGTCGTTAGCATATGAGAAGTACAGCATTCCGGGGTGGTTTTTTCTTTCTTAGTAGGAAAAGCGGAGTGAGCTCGGTGTTCTTCATACCTTCATTTCCTGTGCAGCAGCCTTGTTTTGATCGCGTAGCCACAAAGTAGCAGCGTGACGGTATGGATGCTGTGCTGGCATCCAGACAGTGTTTCTTCTTTTCACGTAACTTCCCCTCCCTCCGGCCGCTGTGTCTTCCGAGAGTGAACGTGGCTGGTCTTTGAACTCCCTCTGGAGACGCTGTGGCGAACGGTAAGCGCAGTGCCCCCCCGGGATGGCCTGCACGCCTGTTTTTTTCAAGGGATAGAGAGCACCCCTGTTATGAAAACAACGGGTCATTTCTTTGTTTTTTAAGTCTGATTCTCAGGCTAGGAAATGACTGATGGAGCATTAGCTTTATTTTGGAATAAGTATAGACTTACAAAAAAGTGGCAGGAAGTGACACGGCATCCCTACCTGCCCTTCTCTGTGGCTCCCCGCTGCTCACGTCTTACGTAACCATAGGACAGTGACCAAAGCCAGGACGGTGACGTGGCCCATTACAGGTCCCTGGTCAGCAGGCCCCATGCGAGGTTCACCAGGGGCCTGCCAGTGCCCTGCTCCTGCCCAGGATCGACTCCAGAGTCCGACACAGTGACGGGCATCCTGCCCCCCGCCCTGCGGTCGCTGAGGGGTCCCCAGCCTTTGCTTGCCGTTCACTTGGCACGTTTGAAGACCTGGGTCAGTCAGGTTGCAGAATCTTACCTGGCCGCGTGCTGTTTTCTTGATGACATGGAGCCTGGGCGTCGTTGGCAGAGAGACCACTGGAGGGCACAGCCCCCCGCACTGCATCCAGGTGGCACGTCGCCAGCCTGACTGATCACTGGGCCCGGGTCGACCGCGTGGTCACGGGCATCGGCGACGCTTCCCCGTGTGAGATGAAGTTGCGATTTGCCCTCAGCCTTGGCTCCACACAGGGACACACATATTTCTTCTTAATTTACTAAATATTGTAAAACCCTTATATTCTTTAATGCCTGTTTCCCTGCCTAAAAATTTTCATAATGGAACCCAACCCTCATCCCATCCAGTGTGTGAGAATTAATAGCCCCCATCCCCGCCGGAAAAAGCCGCTTCATAACTGGAAGTGATCACTCCGGCGCGTTCTTAGTAGGAACACAATAGAATGGTTAAAAGTGGATGGCAGCCATATGTTCTGCTCACACCCCGAGCCACGGAGACATCTGCTCTGTGCGGGCCAGGCAGGGCCTGGAACCTGGTTCGCTCTGGGCCGCCCGGCATCAGCCCACCCACCTGCGTACCTGCCCGGCCACTAAGCTAACGAGATGGAGGCCACCCGCTGTTGAAGGCAACGCAAAGCCTCTGGCACACGGACAGTTTCTGCTGTCGGTGAGGGGAGGACAGCCCGGCCCATTTCCGACCCTGGACCCATCTGCCGTGTCCAGTCCCTTCGGCCTGTGTCTGAGGACGTGTCCCCAGCAACACACAGGAGGCTCCTTGGCAGACAGGGTTGCCAGCTCCCTCTGCCTTCTTCTCTTGAGGGGTCGCCGCCCTGGGCACTGACACGATGCCCAGAGGAAATCGGCCACGTCCAGGGAGGGAAGGGCCAGGCAAGGGACCCTCATCTCCTCGGCCCCGCTCGCCTCTCTGGCCGATGGGCAGTGCCCGGACCTGCCTCCCTGCTCTCCAGTGAGGGCTAGGGCCCCTGCAGAAAGTCTTCAGACTGCACCGACGCGCCCTAAGCACCCAAGGGGGAAAAATGGAACGATGGGCAACGCATCACTTCTCTGCCTCATACCCGAGGTACAGGTTGGAGTACGAAAGGCAAAAAAATGGAGGTGAGAGCTGGCTTCCGTAGTTCTGTGGAATAGGCAAGAGCTTCTGGACAAGTAGCTTACACCAACTAAGGATGCCGAGGGTCTGTGAAATGGTTCGGAAGGACCTTGCCATCGTCCTGCTGTCACAGATGAGAGGACAGTGATCCTGAGGTGTGATTCTCAGGAAAGGAGCTGTTCTTCAAGAACCCAAGTTCACGGGCACAGAGCTGGGCAGGGCCCTTGAGCACCAGCTCCATGAGACTGGCTCTGCCCAGCAGCCCGTGACAGCCGGTGGCAGCGCCTGGCGTGGCAGGTGTTCAGCCAAGGCTGTTCAGGTGAATGTTCCAATGTCATGTTGATTTCCGTGATAGCCCAAGGTGTGGGACGCACATGGTCCGCGCTACACGGATGGCAGGCTACACGGATGACAGGACTGCAGGTCCTATACTGCCATCTCACTGCTGCAGAGGGCAGGCTCGTGTCCCCAGACCCCATTTATCCTGAGAGGGGCTTCTGTATTTCCCCCTGATAGCACAAAGCCCACGTGCAGATGGGTTCGTGGTACCAACCATTTTACATGCGTTAGCTCCCGTCCTTCTCAGCAGGAGGTGGCAGTGTCTCCAGCTCATAGATGAAAAATGGGAGTATCAAAAATAACTGTTCTGAAACAGTTCGGTGTTGGATGTGTATATTTGTAAAAACGAGATTTGCTCTTCATTCTGTTCTCAAAGACCACGGATACGCTGGCTCAACACCCCCGGTGCACTTTCTCGAGGTTCACTGCCAGCCCCCTTCGAGTGCACACGACCAACTTCCCAGGACGTCAGACAAGCTCCCTGCAGGCACACTGTGTCTGTCCTCATCATCGCTGCGCCCGGGGTCATTTCTGCTCCTAGAGTTTCAGGGAGTAGTTTAAGAGTGAAGGACATAGTGAAGTTTTGGCCCCTTCATTTCATAGCCCCTCTCAACACGTGCCACCCTGCTTGCAGCCTGACGCCTGCTTCCAATGAGGTGGGCATGGGCTCTGTCCCCGGCCAGCCGGTGTCCGGCGTGGCTGTCCCAGCGACTGGCGAGCTGCGCGTGGTGATGGATGGACTCATGAGCTTTACTCCCCGCTAAGTGCATCCGAGCCACAGCTCTGAAACTCACACGGTCCTCGCCACTTTAAGTCCGACACCTAATATATTAGGTGTTAGAGTGTTTTGTGCTTACCTTTAGCTCTTCTTTAGTTTAGGTGATTAAAAAACGCCTGTTGCTGTCTCTGTGCACCACGCTTCATTAGCGGTGATTTATGTGGGCGGCTGGCAGGCCTGGCGCTCCGCAGCGCACCAGTGGGCAGGGAGCAGACGTGACGGGACTGCTCAAACCCCTCTCCCGTGCTGGCGGGGACGAGGAAGTGCCTGCGCAGCCCCCGATCGCGGGGCCGGGCCTGGTGGCTCCAGGCGAAGCCCTTGCCCCGAGCCCCCTCCGCCGCTTCTCCTGGGATGCGCAGGACTGAGTCCCGCGGAGTCCTGCGTGTCCCCCTGCCCCGCCGCCCGGCACAGTGTGCTTTGGCGTCCCCATCTCCTGAAGCCGACTCCTCCTCCCGGCCTTGCCTGCCCCGCCCCCCACTCATCGCCCAGACCAGTGGTGAGACTCATCCCGTGTGTCCCTTCCACAAGCCTGTAGCGGCACTGCCCCTTTGCCGAAGAGGAGAGGAGGGGAGGCCAGCTCACCTGCCCAAGGCCAACAGCTAGACTCAGAGTTGGGATTCCCACGCGCTCATGTAATTATAAAGTTAATGTTTCCAACCGCCAGAGGGAAAACAAAGACATTTTTATTTTACTTGCAAACCCACTTGATTTTGTTACATGTACTTGAGAAGGTTCTGGGATCCAATTATGCTTTGACCCTTGGACCAAGCAGTAGCGGGGCCACTGCAAGGAGCCTCGCTGCCCTGGGCCGGGGGCGGGTCGGGGGGAGTGCAGGGGGTCGTGGAGGGGAGGACCAGGCACTCCCCTGTCTCCCGCTGTGACCTCCTTTGTTCTGTGTTCCCCGTGGGAAGGGAGCTGCATTCCCAGGGAAGGATGGGCTCTCCGAGAAGCCCCCCAAATAGGAGGAAAGCCGCCTCCCCTTCCTGCACACAGCAGCTACCTGCATGCTTACCTTCCGACACGCCTGCATTTCACCTGTTTGGGGGCATTTTCCTAGAGAGACTTGCAGGGGTCATTTGGGAGGCGATGGAAATGTTTCCCATCTTAATGACGGTGGTGGTTCTATGGCAGCATAAATTTTTGAAATCTCATTAAACTTTACACTGAAAAGAATCATATCTGTGGGTAAAATGTGCCTCAGTGAATTTGGGGAAATATTCAGGGCTCCATTACTTACCAGCTCCAGCTGAGGACCATGTGTTTAACCCTTAAATGAACATAATATTGTTGTGCATTGAAAAGGGCTATTTTAAAGATTGTATGAGTTCATTTTTAATAAGAGACTGGCTACACAGTAAGTGCTGTGCAAATATCTATTATTTATCGTTTCCTCAGTTCTTTTGTATTCTACCGGTCCACTGCCTCCAGCGTTGTTTAATCACATCCTTTTATGTTGCTTGTTAACTATAATGTGTTCGAAACCCTGACAAACATATAAGCTTCACATATGTGGTACGATACTCACCGTACGTATGAGTTTATCTTTACATACCCGGCTTTTCTGTTTTCAAATGCACGGCGCTGGAAAGCAAAGGACATCCACTGGCTTCTCAACTGGACTGTAAGCTGCTCGGCATCTCCAGGCTCTAGAGAAATATTCAGTCCGAGGGACCACAAGGCGCATTCGAATGGACGCCTCGAAGACTTCGGGTGTGATGGATGCCGAGCACACATTGGTGATACACTCTCAGAAGCGTAAGCTAGCAGTGGCGAGGGAGGAAGCCGTTCACGCTGGCCAAACCCAGGTGCGGCAAGGAGCAAACAGAAGCAGGAAACGCAGAGGCTCCGTCAAAATGTTATTAACCAAATCGAGAGCTACAGCTGAATGCTGAATCCGGACGGCAGTGGGACCACATCGGCACGGGTGGGCTTGTGTCCGTGCGTCTGTCCCTGGAAGGGGCTGTGCAGGGAGCCGAGTCTTCATCATCCGCAGGACAGACCAGCACAGAAGCCCCAGACCATGCAACAGTGGCACGAGCGCATGCTGACCGTGCCGAGGTCCTCACCAGGAAAGCCCCTTGTTTTCTCAGGGAAGCGGCTCCCGAGGCTGTGGGGCAGGGGCGGGGTGGGGGCAGGAAGAAGTGCACGTCTCCGTCCAGTCCAAGCCAAGTCAGAGGCACGTTCAAAGGCAGCGTGATGAGGGCGGCACCGTGGGGACGGCGAGTGGTGGGTGTGTGTTTGCGACTCGGAGTTAAGTCTCCGGTGACAGTGCTGTCCCCAGAATTTCAAAGCACTGCATCTCAGACAACAGGGTGGGGGGTGGGTGATCCAGCCTGGGAAACTGAGGTACCTCCCACGACTCAGGGTGACGAGGTCACACAGCTGCCGTTCATTGGACTAATTAAATATCTTCCCAATATACACCTTTCTCTGACACAATGACACCGTTCAGGCCTTTGGGGACCCTTGGACGCAGCCTGGCCCCGCCCCCTCTGTTGCTAGAGAAGAGGCTGGCCCAGCAAGTTTGCAGCGGCGCTGACCCAGGAAGCCGGTCCCTCTGGCCTTGGGCCGTGATCTCTGAAACTCCGCGCTGTGGTTCTGGGGATTACTTCCGCTTCTGCAAGGACGGTGTCTGCAGGAGCAAAGCGCGAGGGCCCACGTCAAAGAAGAATAACGCTGTGTGAGGAGCAAGTAGGAGAGGAAGTTGACAGGGTTGTGTGCCCTAAGAAACGTGAACGACAGATTTCTCAGAATCAGGGAGCAGAGCTCTGCTGGCTTCAGAATGTACACTGTGTCCTTCAGGGACCCAAGTGAGGAGATGCCGGCCTTTCACTCCAGAGGGGCTCTGCCTGCTGTCATCATTATATTTCTGGTTAGAATGGGCACATGTGACAGACTGTTTTACTAAGAATGCCTTCAGAAATGAGGAAAACTGCCCCTCTTAGCTGAACAATTCCTCAAAGTCCTCTCTAATGAGGCCTTCAGACGGACACAGAATCCAGACCCCCCCGCTTCTGTGAGTACAACCTCAATAAGGGCTTCACCCCCACCCCCTGGTCTACTCTCAGGGAAGAGGCGCGGGGCTCCGGGCGTGTCCTCCAGACCCTTCGCATTTCTCTCTGCATGTTTCCACTGGTGTTTCCCGGTTCCGGGGACAAGTAGTCCAGCAAGAGAGACCCAGCGACACGGGTTTCGTCCCCATTCCCAGCCGGCTGCTTACTGCCACCCACTGAAGTGGGGAAGACGTCAAGGGGGTGGAACTGGGTCTTTTGTCGTCGAGTGAAAAGTGGTGCAAGGGGAGAATCTAGTAAGCGAACTTGATTGACAGGTGCGATGTGAATTTCCGATACCCAGGAAGAACCAGCCACCATAACCGTAGGACGCACAGACCGCACGCTCCACTCCGCTTACAAACAAACTGACGTGTATAGTCAGGAGTCTTTTCTACCCAGCTGGGCGGCCGTGTCCTTGCAGGCAAGACCTTAGCCTTGAATCTGAATCCTGCACATCACCATTTGCATAATGGGCACTCAGTGAATGTCCGCTGACGGATTGGACATTCGGATTTGACTGGATGCCGTTTTCCATTGAAATGATTGACAGGTTGCTTTCAGAGGAAGCCAGGCCTCTCCCTCGCTCTCAGTTCTGCTCAGCGCGCCCACCGTCATGACGGACTGCACCCTCCACAGCCCACTGCAGACGTAGAGACCATGGCACTGTCCACCCGGGGCCGAGGAAGGGCCCTCTTAAAATTCCAGCGCTGAGAACAGCTGCTCTCCAAGTCACAAGTGTGAGAAAACAGTGTTCTTGTTCTTGCACTTTGAGGGTGAGGGACACACTCACAGTTGCAGTGTGACAGGGAGGTTCCTACATCGACACGCAAGACACAGGGCCTGTGACAGGGTCTCGGCTCCAGCGCCCAGGCTCAGTCTGTGCTGTGAATATTCTGCCTGGTGCTCACCGGCATCTGGCCTCACCGCCGAGGAAGGACGAGAAAAGCAGAGTTAGGAAAGAGTCACCCTGAGAACGTCGTGTCATGCTTTCAAAGACACATTGTTCTGTTGACATTTCTGTCAAAGCTGTGGCTGCAGGAAAAATACAAAACTTGGGCAGACAATGAAGAGAGAGAAATTGTTACAGATGTTGCCCCTCTTGGTTCCACCATCAGGTCCAGGGGACACTCAGCCAGGAACTCGAGCAAAGGCTGAGGCTTGGAGGGCAGCAGGGAGAGCATGCCGGGGGCAGAGATGTGTCACTAGAGACCAGGGTCAAGGCTGTCCCCACCCCATCTCCCCAAGTGCTACGTGCAGACGTGAAACTCAGAAAATGAGTAAGGCTAACGGGAAAAACAGGTGATGCATCTGGAATACGATGTTGGAGGAGAGCTCCGTGGAAAGTCTGGACCATCGCGGGGACAGCCAAGTGGGTCCCAGAGAAAAGGAAGCCTGAAACACGGCCAGAGGCCAAAGGACAAAATCGAAGCCGACCTATGTCAGACACATCGCGAGAGGACAGGGCTCTTTGGGAAAGGCAGTAATGCTGGGGAAATGGAAGGCAGCAGGCAGAGGGGAGACCAGACGCGAGACGGACCGACTCCACGAGAGAAACCAGGGTCCCGTGAGTCTGCGGGGGCGGAGCGAGGCTGCCGAGGACAGGGTCCTGCGGGTACCACTCCGGCACCGGGCCCCGGGAGTCAGAGCCCGCTCGATGGCACATGACACCGGGGGGCCAGAGCACAGAGCTTGAAGTCTGAGGACAGGAGCTGAATGCTGGCTCTGCTGATTTCTACAGGGTTGACCTTGGTCAAGTTCTGCAGCCTCCCACGGGCTGTCTCCCCAGGCTGTAACTTTGTAGAAGATTGTGGTATCTGACTGCAGGGTTTCTGTGGAGGTTAGATAAGAAACAAGCGCATAAAAGCACATGGTAGGTCCACAAAAGATGTTAGTTAAATGCATCCACTCATTTATATGCCACCTATATATTGGTTGCCCAGTCTGTGCCAAGCACAACTCCTCGCGTCTCTTAAATATCAGTGACTAAAGCAAAGATTCCCTGCGTTCATGAAGTCTAAAATTAATATGGGGAATCTTTGAATAGGAGTCTAATCAATAATGATTAATATTTGCTCTCAAAACATATGTCAGTTGACCCTCAGTGCACACTTGTGAGGAAGAGAGGACCTGACCCCCAGTGTACAGAAGAGCAAGCGTGTTTACCAAGCTCAGCAGCTTCTCGCTTCGGAGAACGTGTGGCAACACAAGGAAGAAGGAACGCAATGCGTCGGATCCCGGGCCCCGTGCCCTTCGCGCTGTCTTGCTGCCGTGAGCCCTTGAAAAATGCACCTTCTGTTGCAAGCGCACAGCAAGGCCTGCTGGGAAAAAACCCAGCTACTGTTAATATAACGAGAACAGTTTGCACGGCACCCATGTGACTTGGCAGCGAAGGAGGGTGGACCGGAATGTGCATGTGTGAACATGTGTGTACTAGTCTGTGGGGGTTAGAAGACGCTGTTGAGTGGGCATGTATACTGTGTGGCCTTCGCATTCAAAATGACCAAGTGAGTAGAGCATCGAATCTGCATCAGATTTTGTAGCAAACTTGAACATTCCTTTGCGGAGACTATTCGGGTGATTCCGAAGGCCGCAGCCGTGGGCAGCTGGCGATTGGCAGCTTCAGCACAACAGTGTGCCCGCTCATCTGTCACGGCTCGTGCAGAGGGTTTTGGAGAAACCTCAAATCTCCCGGGTGACTCAGCCCTCCTGGAGCCTAGATTTGGCCCTGCGACTTCCGGCTTTTCCCCGAAACTAAAATCACCTTTGAAAAGGAAGAGGTTTCAGAGCATCGATGAGATTCAGGAAAATACGACGGGGCAGCTGACGGTGATTGGGAGAACTGTGGGAGGTCCCAAGGTGCCCCTACTTTGAAGGGGACTGAGGTGTCACTGTCCTATGGACAATGTTTTTGTATCTTGGGTCTTTTTCAATAAATGTCTCTGTTTTTCATGTCCCGTGGCTGGATATGAGAGACGTTGTGAACATGTGGAGCAGAGGAGAAAGCCAGTGGGGACTGAACTTAAAGCAGACCCCACACTGGGAAGCCAAACGCATTCAGGTCCTTCCCACCTCGAATCATCCCCACCCTCCTGGCCTTCAGCATCAAGTCCAAACCCTCACCTACATTCAAGGCTATGTGGAGATCCAGCCCCTGACTGAGGCTGTGCTGGGCCGTCCTTAGCGAGGACCTGCACTCACGCCTTCTTTGCGTTCCCACCGATCCTTCGAGGAGCCTGGGAGGTTGGGTCAGTGCTGATATTTCACAGGTGAGCCACACGCCTGGAGGACAGGGGCCCCGGGTTCGAGCATGGGTCTGGCTCGGCCCACTTGGCTTTTTCATTATCTGCGTTGCCGTGACTCGAACCCTCTAAGTTCTCAGCCTCAGGCCTGTCTGTGGTCCTCTCCCCCTTACCCTTTAAGGCTCAGTTCAAACTGTCCGCTCCTTTGAGAGCCTGTCCCACCCACCACACCTCGATAGGAGATGTTCTATGTGTGCTGAGTTCCCTGTGCTTCATAAACTTGTTCTGTACCTGGCACTGGGTGGGAGGACCGGGGTGGTCGCCCCTCCGCCGGGGAAGCAGCGAGCTCCTGGTGGGCAGCCTCAGGCCTGTGGGCCTGCATGTCCTGGCCGCGCGCCGCTTCCTCCTCACAGGAAGCACCCGGCCTGCCGGGGGAGCCGAGCTGGCACCGCCTGGAGGCCGGCAGAATTTAAATTTGGCCGAGGGCTGAAACTGACCACAGCACCATAGAGCCCTGATGCAGATTGTTGGAACCAAGACGCTTCCGGGAGAGCTGGGTGGTGCGCTGGTCTTCAACTCTTTACGCTGGCGTCTTGGGTGTGCCTGCTGGTATCAGCATCATTTGAAGGGCTGAAGGCTACAGAGATTTTGCTCCAAGAAGCAAGGTGTGAAGATGCACTGTGGCATTCTCCGTTATTCATCTCCTCTGGCGCAGCCAGGCAATGGGACCAAGTCCCGCCGCGCTGCGTGGCCGCCTCCCGGGATTTACGGGCCCGATTCCTGGGCAAGGTCTGAGTTACTGCGGGGCCTGCTGCCTTTCGCTCCGTCCACCTTCGGAGGGGGCTGGAGCCCCGAACCACGGGGGAGGCCTGTTTCCGCCATAATTCTGAGCTCATCTGCGGCTTTCCTTCTGGCTCTGGCAGAAAACCCGAAATTATCAAACTTCACATCCTGCACTGCATCCCACACGAGACTCATGAATCTTCAGCTCCCTTCAGAGAAGCCGGTGCTCTGCGCGCCCCTGCCCACTAGACCCATCACCGCCGACGCCCCATGATTTCTGACGAGTGAAGGTGCCCCCCCTCCCACAGCTGAATGTAAGCCAAGTCGGTAGGGTGCCTGAATCCCTTCATCCTTCAAAGTCCACTGCTCCTTGCAGAACCCACGCCGTGCAGGGCGTCGTGTGCGGGCTGGGTCTTTGTTGTGTAATTGGATCCATTCCTCATCTCATTTTAATTGCTTCAAGAAACTACTTAACATTGTAGATCAATCCCCAGGTCGGAGATGACATTTTCCTTGTAAAATTAATTATTAATACCCTGATCATTTGCTCAAGACATTAATAGATTTCATTGATCAGCACATCCTGTTTATCTGGAAGGGCCGAATCACCACGCATGTCAGAAGGAGATGCGAAGACACTCGGTGGGAGACGCCGCTGTGTCCGTCTGCCTCCGCAGACCAGACGTTGAGGGCACCGTTGTCTTCAGCACCTATGAAGCCGAGCGTGTACTGGTCCGTGGTTTCCCAGGAGCCGGCGTTGGCTCACCTCGGTGGCCCTACGAGTGGGGGTGACGTGAGCGCCCAGGTCGCTGTCAGCGCTAACACACGTGGGCTCCAAACTCAGTAGCAGTATCCAGCCTGTGATGGTGTGGGCAGGTCCCGAGACGTTCTAGTTACTGACCCATGAGGCTCCCCTCAGATCCCCAGCCCCTCCAGAGGGAGACAGGGTGGGAGCCCGCCCAGGACCGCACAATGAGTTTCAGCCAGGATTGGAAAGAGAACACACATCTCGGGGTTCCTGGCTTTCTTGTTGGCTTGATTAGCTGAGGGGTAAGAGGATTCCTGCTGGTCACCCCATGCCACTGGGGGGTCCATCTCCTTTATGAAGTGCCCTGGCCACCAGGTCCCTCCTTCCTCCAAGTGGCACAGTGTGCATCAGTGTTATGAGGCAGAGGGGAACTGCCCCACCAGAGGGGGAGGTCCTTCGGGGCAGAGCTGGCGTCTCCTTTGTGGCAGGTCCAGTGCCTCTCTGAGTGTCCGAAAAGCAGAAGGCGCCCATAGACACAGGGCGCTAAAGGTGGGGGAGGGGAGCGGCAACCCCAGAGAGTTCTGTTTGCCAAGGGCATGTGGCCAGCCTTTGGCACCTGAGGACATCAGTGTTCAAGAAATAGCAAAAAAGAAAAGGAACTCGGGGACAGACAGCAGTGCGGCGATTGTGGGGTGCGGAGGGAGGTGGGCGGAGGTGGAAGAGGGGTTGAGGTGATAATGGAAAAGAAGTACAATAGAAAATGAACTATCGAAAATAAAAAAATATTTTGAACTAATTTCCAACATTTAAAGCTTGGGAGAGTTTCAAAATACAAAAATATGTTCAACTTTTCTTTGGAAAGCTGTAGCCGCTCCTGCAGCACGGGGTGGGTGCCGCCCCTGTCGGCCACCAGCCTCTGCCCCCTGGCCGCAGCGGCCGGAGCCCTGCCGGGGGCCCGCCACCTGCCTGCGCCCCTCGGCCGCTGGCCTGCTCTGTGGTTTGTGGTGCAGGGAACCAGCAGCCTGCCCCTACCACCGACTTGTAAGATTCCTGGTTAATGGAAGAATTGTTTTTCTTAACTGTGCTCTGGATTTGTCAAAAAAAACCCCTAGTAGACAACCACTCACTGGCAGTAGGATTTCTCCTGGTAGGCACTGGGGTTGTTCATTTCTACATCGGAAAAAATATTTGAGCTGACGGGGTAGTTATCATTTTCCCACTCATAACTCCTTAAGGTCCACTGGGGTTAAACCGTGGCTTGCTCAGGGACGGCTTTTCTGTAGCCACTGTTTGGGGGTGGATTAGGTAGAAAATAAACAGGAACAGGGACCGGAGACTAAGCCTGGGAAGGACCGTGTGGAAGATGGTCGATCCCCCTGCCTTCGGGCTTAGGTCCCATCAGAAGCCGCCTTTGTCTGCACAGGGGACACGCTGTCTCCAGCCACCACCTGCGTGTTATTTGGCAGAAAAGAAAAGGACTCATACCAGCTTCAAATTTATAATTTCACCTGCTTCTCTCCTCTTTGGTAGTACTTCTCCACAAGTGAATGTTATTTGTATGCATGTAAACAGAAATTGGCCGAAACCACAAGGAGAAGCCTTCCCTAACATCCTTGTGATGTCTCCTCTTTCCCACAGATTAAAGGTCGAACAAAACTTAAAAGCAGCAGCCGTTCTCTTCGTTTGTTATTGGACTTGAAACGCCTTTGACCTCGGGAACGGAAGATGAGGTTGCCATGGGAACTACTGGTCCTGCAATCATTCGTGTTGTGCCTTGCAGGTAGGGTGTCATTTTTAAACTTTCTGATTTAAAAACACCACTATATTTCACACCAATTCACAAGTGGGCCTTCGCTGCTGACGAGGGCAGTGAGGAAGCTGTGAGCGCGTGTGGCTCGGCGGAGAGCTGGCTGACACTGTTCGGCGCACTTTCCAGATGGCCTTTGAGGGGCTCTTTCCATGGTGCAGCGCCGAAAGCTCAGTGCTGACATGTCACCTGTCTGCCTGGCCCCTTTAGAATCATCCGAACCATTGTCAGTTTGAAAGTCGTTATTTTTGCTCATCCGCTGCCCAGCGGCTGCGGCGCTGGGTGGTGAAGCTGGTGCTGCAGTCGGGGGTATCGTGGGCGCCAGTGTGGGCTGGGCCGGAAGTCGGTCTGGGGCTCTCTCAGTGGCGCTGTCGATACCATCGCATCGTGGGATACTGACCCCTTTTCCATTTCGAGACACCTTCAGACCAGCCGGAGCTGGAAAGCAAAAAAACAGGCGGCTTTTACCAAGTACTCACGGTCAGCTAGCAGGCAGGGCTGAAAGTGCTCGGATAGGCTATCCACTGCCCTCTCAGTCTTCTGGGAGATGGGGGGCAACCAGCAGACGTCTGTCTGTCATCCTTGTGTTGACGTAGCCTAAGTCCAGCACGGCTGAGGGTTGGCTTCCAGGTCGGGTCGGTGGGCTTCTCTCTAGTCTTTTGGAAATATGTCTAGTTGACCTGCTTGTAATTCAGAAGGTCGAGTCCGGGAGGGATAGCTGCAGTGTGCTTGCATCTTTACAGCATGGGACGTGCCTTCTCTCAAACAGCGTTCCCAAGTATTGGCCCCGCAAGCAGCCCGCTCTGTGGTGGGAGCGGGGACACACCCCTGGGCCCCCTGAGCAGGACCGACGGCCGCTGCCCTCTGATAGCTCGGCCAGCCGGGTGCCAGGGCCGTGCAGCCCCACAGCGTGGCAGAGCAAACGCGTCGCCATTGTCACACAGTCAGGGCCCGTCATGCAGCCCTAGCCTGCAGGCGCCCCTCAGCCCACGCCCAGCACAGCCCCGCGTGGGGCGCACTCCAGCTCGTTTCACAGTCTCGTGAGCACAAGCAGGTGCGGACCATTTGCCGTCACTCTTAGGAGTGTTATGGTTAATAGTGTTACTGAGAAGCATAAAGCAATGTAGAGACTCCGCCACGGCCACCACGCCAGCCGGGGGACGACCTAACCAGATTTAAACTCAGGTAGACAGACTCCAGAGTCCAGAGTTCTGGCCACGACGCCGGTGGGGCTGCAGCTGTCTTGTTGACTTGCGCAGTTCACAGTTGCAAATTCATCCTCCACATTTTGGTTTTCATTCTCCATATGTTTTGAGATGTAAACTCTTGCTCCCCTATCGACCTCGTAACACCCTGAACTTCCTGCCCTAGCCGCGTTCCCTCACCATGGTGCTTGGGCCATTCAAGGTGTCCATTCTCTCCGTCCTCTGGTCAGAGGCGGACCCTCCCGGCACTGGCAGTCGGGGCCAGGGCTCGGTGCCGCCGCTCTGCTGGGCTTCCCGTGCACTGGGCCCTCCCGAACCCAGGCCTTCACTTAGAACGTGCTGCCCTTCCTGACGACGCCGGGACAAACACGCCCCGGGAAGCAGCACGCGGCGGGTCGGCTTCTCGGCACTTGGTCGCCACAGCATGTTATCTAACCCACTGAGCTGAGTAAATAAATATGCCAAAGTCGAAGGGCTGAAAACCGAGGAAGCCTTTAATCGCTTCAATTGTGTTGGAAGAACTCAGGATTTTCACCCAAGCCGTGTGCCTGCATCTCGCATTCACTTAGCTGTTGGCTGGGGACTCAGTTCGTTGCTTGTTCCTGCGAGTGTCTTTCTATGTGAGCCACTCGGAGTGGCATTAATATTCTCTTGCCAGATGCCTCCTTCAATGCGGGTAAAGTCAAGCCTTAATTAATGTTGTTGTTTTCTTGCTATTTGTCTCGATTTCATTAATTTACATAGCGCTCAGCACTCTGAATTTTGAACAGATTTCTGGCTGTTCAGTGTTTTCCTTTTCTATACTTCCTTAGTCGTACATTTCTTGTGAGTCTTCTGCAAGGAAAATATGTGTGTCTATTATGTTTACGGTAATTAGTGAATCTCAAATATGCCTTCCCGCGAACGAGATCAGCAATGCGAGTGCGTAACCCGGCTACTCCCGCGAGAGCCGCACCTGGAAGGGCCTGCTGGTCGTGTCGGGACGTCGATTAGTCGCTCGGGGTGCGATGAAAGGGTCTTCTCGTTGACCAAATGCTGAACTCGGTCTCAGACAATAGAGTCAAAAAAAACTTTATTTTTCTTCTTAATCAGCTTGAACCAGGGAACATGAACTCTACAAGGAAGCTAACTAGTGAAGGGAACATTCTTTTTTCTTTTGTAATTATATTTTTATTTTCAGTTACAGTTGACACTCACATTAGCTTCGGGTGTACGCCATGGTGATTAGACATTTATACGTCTCATGAAGTGCTCCCCCCCGGTAAGTCCAGTGCCCACAGTACAATACAATATTGTCGACAGCATTCCCTGTGCTGTACTTTACAAATCGGGGCAGCTTCCGTGGAAAACAGGAAGAAGGCTCCTCACAAAAATTAAAATGGAACTATCTTATGAGCCAGCCATTCCATTTCTGAGTACCTATCTGAAGAAATGAAAAGCACTAGTTGAAAAGAATGGAAGCACCCCTATGTTAGTCACAGCATTGTTTACAATCACCAAGGTACAGAGGCAGCCCAGTGCCCGTCAGGAGACGAGGGGATGAAGAAGCCGTGGTGCGCTTACTCTGGAACACTACTCGGCCGTAAGAAAGGAGGGACGCTCGCCCTGCGCGACAGCGTGGGTGGACCTGGGGAGCGCTGTGCTGAGGGAAATGAGCCAGTCAGGGGAACACAAGTACCATGTGACCTCACTTATATGTGGAATTTAAAGAACAAAATAAACAAACAAAACAGAGGGCACGTTCTTAAAGAAATAATGACTTCAGCGACACAGTGGGGGATGTCGGCGAATGCAGAAAACTGGGAAAAGCGTGTCCCGCCCGAGAGCCCCGCAGCGGCAGCCGGGTCCCGCGGCCAGCCTCCCTGACTCTGCGGCATTTGTGCCTTCCTCTCCTCATTCCCATCATTGCTAATTCAGCTAGCCTTTCGGCACAGTTCCTAGCCCCCTGTCTGCACGGGGGCCTCGCGCACTTCTCTGCCGTCGTCTCCGTGCCGAGGACCCTCGGCCTCAGGGTCTGTGTGCAGAATTTCCCTTTTGCCCGAAAGGCTGTTGCCCTCAGTGTCCCCTTCACTCGCCCTTGAACCTTCTTTGTACCTGTGAGCAAATACCACCTCATTGGTGAGGCTTGTCTTGCTCTCAGGACACACAGTCGAAGGGCAGTGTTTTCTTTCATCGGCGTCTTTGTGCCCGTCTTGCTGTTTGTCTCCGGAACTCTTATCGCTGTTTCAGCGACTGTGTATTTTGTCTTTGTACAGCATGTGTGACCTCAGTAGACGGAGGCCTCGTGAAGGTGGGCGTTCCCATCCTCTCAGCTCACTGCCGTGGCCACACGTCTGGCGAGCACCATGGGCACGGGCCTGCAGGCACCCAGTGTGGGCGCCCCCTCCCACCCATGCCTCCGCGCTCCCTCGCTTAGACTTAAGTACACAGAGGCGCTGGTGCCGGCGCGGCCCGGGTGCCATGGCCTCGGCACCAGCTGCTCCAGGCGCAGCACCCCTGCCCACCTCTGACTTCACCTGCAGGTGGGCCGACTGTCCCCCATCTGCTCCTGCTCCACACTCTGAGGTCACAGGCAAAGGGGACTGTGCGCGGCCACGCCCTCCTCGGGTGCAGCCGAGAAACACTTGGGCCGTGGTCACGGGGGGACCCTCCTCAGGCACGCGGCACACGGGCCCTCAGATGTCCCCACGAGACCCGGTCCCGGCCGCCGCCAGGGGCGCCTCCTGCAGCCCTTCTCTTCTTCTCTCCTGCCCCTGGCCTCACATCCCAGATGGGCTGTTTCCAGGGCGTCCTGTCCATCCCCACTTGCTGCCCAGGATCACGCGTGTCCCACTTCCTCACAGGGGGCCCTCCAGTGGGGTCCTGTCAGCGACTGGGGGGCGTCAGGCGGGCGCCCGCCTGTGGCCATCAAGGCATCTGGGACGTGGGTCCGCGTGTGCAGATGCGTGAACCGGCCCCTCAGCACCTGGCCATGGGCCAGCCGTGTGGTTCCCACGGGCAGAGTTGGAAAGAGAATAAAACTTTTGGCTGGTCTGTGTGTTCATACAACTGGGGGCGTGAAGGCGCTTCACACCCTCTGACGGGGGTGGAAAGCACACCCGATGTGTTCCCTCCTGTCTGACCATGGTGGCAGGGTGGCGGCCGTGTTCCCGTCTCAGTGGCGCGGTGACCACCTTCACTAGCGACCTCTCTCTGACAAAGTGCACCCTCTCCAGACACAGGCAGTTTGCCGGCCTCCTCATGGAATAGCCCTCTCATTTCACCACGTGCTCTGGGACCGGTGAGCATGCCCAGAAAGTGCAGGGAGGCGGACCTGGGTCCGTCCTCGGCCACGGGACGCCGCTGGGTCTGTGACAGGAGGAAAGGCCAACAGCAGACAACGCCTGCCCTCCGAGCTCACAGAGGGAGGGCCCGGTGGTCGGCAGGCGGCATTTCAGACGCAGGAGGTCTCGTGGCTAGGACCGCGGTGGCCTCTCTGGCTCTGGCGCGTTCCAGGGTCAGGTGCGCAGTGTGGCCCCCTGCCTGTCACTGTGGAGGACACATTCCAGTGAGCACAGCCTCCCCTCTCTCTGAGGCACCCCCACAAAGCCCCAGGCAGCCCCGCACGCCCCCCACCATAAACCGCACGGCCCCCGGGTGGGAGGTCCCACGCACAGACAGGCCTCCCTGGCCGGGGCTCGCATGCAGCCCCGTGCGCTGTTTCATTTCCCACGGTTCCCATGTTCGTTCCCAGGAATAAACAGAGGAGCAGGCAGCATCCAAATAAATCGCTGTTCGAGACAGATATTAGACCTAGCTCTGCCTCTGTTCTTGCGAAAGTAAAAGTAGTCAGCTAAGACCCTCAGCGCATTGCGTAAGCGTCCGTCTTCACGTGGCGACTGTGAAGCACGGCCTGCAGCCGTCTCTCGTCTTGTTGCCCGTCGTTCCAAGGAGCAGGCTGCGGCAGGGGGCCGCAGGGCAGACCCACGGCTTCCCGCGCCGTGCCGTGACCACCGCCGCGGCGTGGCGCGGAGCAGGAGAGAACTGTAACAAGAGGGAAGCGAACATCTCCGTGACAAACACCGTGACTGCAGAGGTGTGAGTTCAGGGGGAAAAGGGGAGAAAATGCCGAGAAAATGGTAGACAGCGAATCCCAGTTTCAGTATTTAAACACACTTCACAGCAGGAAAACATTAATCCATGATGAAGATGTCGAGGTAAACAGAGAAACAGGCAGCGATTGTGTATCCCCGTAGGCATGGCCGTGCAGCACCAGCCGTGCAAACCGAAGTCATTAGAAACGCCCCAGATTAAAGAGCTCTCCTGAAGCAAAGCCACTCATGGCTTCATCGGCTGCGCTCAGCCACGCTGGGCGTCTTACCTGTAAATAAACCCCCTTATGATAGCATCATAAGGGGGAAAAAGTGATTGGACTCTTGAATGAAACGGATTAGGAAAAGGGGAGAAAAATGGGCAGGTAAAAATGTGCGCGGTGCACGCATCTACTCTCAGCTCGTGTGGCAGTTCTCCGTTGATCCGGGGGCCTGGGGCCGCTCCTCGTAGGAGGACGACAGGGCGGAAGAGCCTGTGCCTCTTAGCTCAGGCCAGGGCCTTGCCTGCAGATGCAGCAGGGCCTCCCGGTGGGAGAGGCTACCCCCCACCCCCAGCAGCTGTGGGGCTGAGCTCCCCTGCCCCCCTGAGCCCTGGGCTGCTTTTTGATCCATGTGTACAATGGGTGGACTGGGTGTGTTTCCCCCACTGGGTGTTCAGGAGGATTGGGGTGTCACCTCTGTCCTCTCGGCTTAGCACAGTGTGTGGCACTGAACCAGCACTGGTGAGTGCCCGCTGTCCCCCACCTAGCTTGTGCGGGTACCTGCCTGTGGCCAGTGTGGCTGCCCTCTAAGAACGTGCTTCAGTCCCAGGTGAGATGACCCCCATCACCTTGGCCCCGATGACACCGACACTGCCAGGCCCAGCCTCCGCGACTCCAGCGCCCGCCCTTCTGCAGAGCGTGGAGCTTGTCCATCAGAGCTCATGGCCCACTTGTGGCCTTTCCCTCGCCTTCCTACCGCATGACCTTGTCTACAAAACGGGGACAGCATAAGAATGACAACTGCGGAAGAAATATAAAGACCTCAGTGGGTTAAAGCTACTGACACGGGCACAGCAGTTGGCAGAGCAGCCAGCCTGGAAACGGGGCCTCGGTGTGCGCTGTCGATGCCGCCGTTACCATCGTCAGCCGCGGCCAGGGGCCAGCGGGCCTCCGGCTGCAGCTCTGAGGGCCTGTCTGCCAGAGCCTCTGTCCGGGGCCAGGCCCTGGGGAGCACCGGCGAGCGTCCCAGGGTGGGTCTCCTAGAAACGCATGAAGCCACGAAGGGGGGTGGGTAGGGGTCCTAAAAAGAAGGACCGGGTGGGTCAAAATAAGGAACAATTTTCCAACGCGAGTTGTCAGGAACGCCACGACGGCGCTGTGGAGGGGAGTGTGCTGGCGCCCAGACACCCTCGCGGGCCCTCGCCCCGTTCTTCTCGCTCCTGCCCTCCCCGTGGCGACGTCTGGCGGACAGGTCCCCGGTGCGAAGAGCCGTGTTTGAGGAGGGCCTGGGCCTCCTTCTCTGATAACGCCCTTGATTTGCCGGGCACCTGTGAGCCTGTGAAAGGCTCGCCGGGCAGCCCGTTGCCCGTGCCTGGCAGCCGCCGGAGACACCCCCAGCAGTGGAGTGAGCGGTCAGCATGCACGGGGTGTTTCTGGGCCAGAGGCGGCAGTAGCTCCTTGCGGGCGGTGTCCCATTAAACCTCCCAGCAGCCCTTTCCCTGCAGGAGGGGTCGTGTGACCTGCCCGAGGACTCGGCCTGCACTGTCCAAAGGTGGCATTTCCACCTGGGTCTGTCCAGCTCTAAGGCCCAGCTGGGCCTGCAGCTGTCAGGCTGTGACGTGTGTGGATCAGAGCGCCTGTGCCTGGGGGGCTGGCTCTGCGATGGAGACCCTGGGGTGGCCCAGACCCGCAGAACCAGAAGGTCTGGAGGGGAGTCCCCAGCCTGGGTTTTTGCGAACACCCCCGGGGGCTCGGAGGCTCGTGAGAGCTTGAGAACCACACCGAGTCCTCTTGGGAGGCAAGGACAGCGAACATCGTCATTGTACAGCTTTGCACGTGGGACCCGAGGGTGACCCGCCTGCCCAAGGTCGCACGGCCGGCCTCAGTGCCCAGTCCATGAGCCAGCCCGTTACCCCCCACCCCAGGGGCTGTGCTCCCCTTGCGCCGCTCAGCCTGGCTCCGGGCGGCGCCCGAATGCCTGCGGGCGTGGAGGAGGGGCTTCGCGTGGGGGCAGCTGCCCTGAGTTTTGAAATGAATTAATTTTACAGTAAGCCTGGCCTCACCGCCTGTGAACCACGGGCAGGGTAAGGCCAGCTGCTGCGGCTGCTCTGTTTTGTTATGTGATGAGCACAGAAAAGAGGTCATTCCTTAACTTTAAAGGCAAATAGAGCTACCGGTGTGTTGCAGAGCTTTGGAAAGTAGAACAAAAATGTTAAAGTCCCCCGAGTGTACAGATGGAGTATAATTCTCGATGATTTTGATGAACAATAAGTACATGTTATAAGTGTGAGCTCTGGGATTAGAGACGTAAAAGAGAAAGTGTCCGTATTTTGCAGAACCCTGTGGGCTGCGGGGTTGCTCCAGCTCGAGGGCGATAAGGGACCTTTTCCTTCAGGAAGGCAGCTGCGCGTTTCTTATGGAAAGACGTGGCCTTCATGTCTGAATGGAGACTTGTTTCCAAGGTTCTCATTTCCACAGCAAGGGCATCACGGTGCCCACGCCACCCCTCTGAAGATGCGACAAGTCCGCTGGGACTGTCCCCTGGCGCCTGAGTGGGGGCTGCTGCACACTGAGTCCCCCGGGTCCGCGCCAGTGTTCCGGGGCTGCTGTCACATGTGACCACAGAGAGGCTTAAAGCAACTGAAGTCTATTCTCTCACAGCTCTGCACGCCAAGTTCAAACCCAAGGCGTAGGCCGGGCCATGCCCCACTGAGGGCTCCGGGGAAGACCATCCATGTCTCCTGGCCCCTGGTGTCCTCAGCAGCACCTCACTCCAGTCCCTGCCCGGCTTTCCACCTCCCGTCCAGTGTCCACGCGCTGCCCTGGGAGTCTGGACGCCTCGTGCAGAGAAGGAAAAGACATCACCAGTAACTTTTATGTCATCTTCTGTTGGCATGAATACACTGGATTAAAGAAAACGTTAATTTTGCCAGTGAGTTTGTACTTTCTTTAAAGGCGGGTACTAGAAAACGGACAATTTCATAGGTGCCTCACGTTCTATTTCCTCTGGGTGGCAGCGCCACAGGAGACAGTGGAACCGGCCTGGTCACCTCACTGGGAACAGCAGCGGAGAACAACTGCCTGCCTTTCTTGTCCTCGCAGAGGCAGGCGGCCCTGAGCCCGGCGGGAGGCGACCCGGGACAGATGCAGAGGCAGAGGCACAAAGTGTGTACTTGCTAGCTGAGGGCGGACTCAAAGGCGGGGTAAATGCCACTTTTATCGTGGCCCCTCTAAGAAGCCTTCAGAGAGGAGAACGCGGTGGGGCCCAGGATCCAGCAGAAACAGGGGCACAGGGAAGACCAGAGGATGTTTTAGAAGTTTTTTCCAGGAAACCTGCAAATTGCACTGACCAACACAGAAGCAGCTGATACACGGGAGTCCATGGGAGTTACCCGTGACAGTCCCGAAGCGGGGCCGCCCAGATGCTCATCAGGTGGCCAGCGGATAAGCAGGTGGTACGCCCTTCCAGTGCGGTACGAGCCACCAGTGAGAAACGGGGCACCAACACCAGGACGTGGTGGGAGGGACAAGGGGTCTCTCTGGAGTCTCTTCCGTCCGGGCACTAACCCCAGTCATGGGTGCCCCACCCCCCTGACCAAATCACCTCCCGAAGGCCCCCGTCTCCCAATACTGTCACCTCAGGGGCTAGGATTTTAACATAGGAGTGGGGGGTACAAACATTTAGATCTCTTAGTTGTACATGTTAAAAGTGAATGGTGTGGTGTGTGAAGTATCTGTCAGTTAAAAATAGGCCTGCTCGCTGTCCCCGAGAGACCGTGTGGCTGTCAGAGGGACAGGGTTTCTCACTCAGGATCAGCAGGACCGCAGACCTGGCCTCAGCGCCCCTGACACGGCCGGTGTCACTGGCATGGCCCAGGACCCAGCGTCAGACCCAAGTGTCCGGAACTCGGACTGCAGCCCCTCTCCCCCGTCTGGTGTGCAGCCCCCTGTGCATGTTCATGGCATCGGGGTTGCAGCGTCTCCACCCCACACCCCAAGTGCAGCTTCTGTAACGAGAGGTAGGAAGCCGTGAGCTCCCCTGGGGGAAGGAGCCCCGACTTGAGGGCTCCTGCCCCGTGGAGCTGGACCCCCGCCACCCCTCAGAACCAGAGACGAGAGACCGCCGGGGGTCGAAGGTGGGGACCTCGAGCAGCATGGATGTGACCCACCTGTCGTCAGTGTCACCCCCGCTGGCTTCCCGAGGAAGCTGGCCGCCTCTGCGTTCCCTGCCCACCTGCACCAGCCCGCTGGAGGCTCAGATCAGAAGTCCCCGTGGAGTCTGATTAACCTTCCCCCACCTGAGCCTCAGGCCCGGGGTCAAAGTGTGGGAACAGTTCCAGCGCAAAGAGAAGGCCCTCCCGTGGGCACAGAGTGGCTGAAGACCGCGCGATGCCATCCAGCCAGCACCTGGCTCCTGGGAAGGCCGTGCCCGCAGCGATGCGTGCTTCTCGAGCTGCAGCAGTACGAGGAAACAACATCAGTGCGGCGCCCCGCTTCCAGCCCCACGGCCTCCTCCAGCACGGCCTCCACACCGCAGAGGGGCTAACACGGCCGGGCGTGCATCCTCTCTGTTGCTGTGGAAACAAACGTCAGAGCAGGCGACTCAGGACGAACCTGAGATACACAGGACTGCGCTCCTCCTGTCTCAGGAGCTCGCCAGATGAGGCCAGCGGTTAGCGAGAGCCCACGACCGCCAGTGTGCTCCCTCCGCAGTCAGAGACCCGGGGCTGTCAGTGGTGCCCACATCCGGAGCCCCGCCGGGCAGGGGATGAAACCGGGGAGAAGGGTCCATTCGTTTACCCAACGTCACACAGCCGACTGCCGCCAGAGGAGGGACCTTGATTTATTTTCATCAAGATAGTAATTCTTCCTGACGCAGACTTCATCATTCTTGTTACATCATCACATGTCTAAATGTTTTTTATGCAAATAGCCGTGAATTTTATTACCAAGGATGTTGTGGTGAAAAGTTTTTGATTGCCTTTGCCAACTGTTTTCACCCTAAAATAGCCTGGCAGGCTCATCATGGCCTGGCGTCTTCTGATACAGGGGCAGATTAATTTGGAGATAAGATTTGTTCCTTCTACAAATTAGTTAGAACTTTTGGTTCCTCTTAAAATATGACACGTTGTTTATTCATTGACTCCCTTATTTGATAACATTTTACTCAGCATGCGTTACTTCCTATGAAATATCAAGATGTTCATAACTTAGCCCATAGGTTTAAGGAGCTTCTACTCTCGTGGGCTCTAACGGCACGTTTCAAACTCACGTGCATTGCCAGACTTACGTGGGAAATCCGGGGAAATTCAAGGCTCTTTTCAGTGAACCGTCATGTTTCAAAGCCAGAAGCAGTGGTCTCGGGGCAGCCTGCAGTGGACCGGCCATGGCGCTGGGGGTCGGAAATGCCTTCGTGGCCGTCAGCGCCACGGCAGTGGAATGTCTGCCACGGTAAACTGTGCCGGGGCCACTTGATTGCTTGTGGAGGCCAGGGCACAGCGACGCCTGCCTGCTCCATCAACCCTGGCATTCCTGGCTCCAGGCCCACCTCCATGGGCTCTTCGTCCTCTGTCCTGTCTCCCCTGACCCAGTCTAGGCCCTCCTCTCCCCCTCCCTCCTACCCCCCGGGCTTTCTTGGTCTAATTATATCTCAGCTTAAAATACAGATGTAAAGCTAATGAAATTGTCTTCAGACACCAACTGTTTACCTCCCTCTGAGTCGTAATGAGTGAAGTTTAATTTATTTGTTTAAAACTCAGGCAAATGTATTCGTAGATTCCGACAGGAGAAGCGCTTTGCCTGCCGTCTCCTCTGCTGCCCTGAGGCAGAGGGTGAGACTGGCGACGAAGCCTTGCTCCTGACTAACACCCCTCCCCCGCGGGAGGGAGCGAGGCTAATTCGGGGGGCAAAGGAAAACCCAAACGCACCCCCGTCTGTAAGTAAAAGGGTCAGCCAGGGACTGGGTCAACAGCTTCCCCAGGCCCAGGTCGGCTGTTCTCCGCAGGGTTTCACTCGGAAGTCGGGAGCCCCCCGCGGGACTGGCACGCAGGAGGCGTGCACGTCGGGCCCAAGGCAAACGGTCCGGTGCAGGCGAGTCCGTCCCCTCCCCTTCCCTCCTGCAGAGCTCCCGGCCAGACGCCTTCATTGAGGGGGGAGGCTTTTCTCCCCGGCAGCGTGGCGTTTGCACCGAGACTGGGTTTTAGTGAAACAGGCGCTGGGCCAGACCCAGAGCCTGATGTGGAGCCGATGCTGCAGACCCGGGGCCCCCGCACCGGCGCCTGCCGTGCCGCGGTGTCAGAGACGGAGGGAGGCGGGCGGCGGGCCTGCCACCCCTCACGGTGGCTTATGGTCGTGTGCCCTCTAAATTGACCCCCATTCAGTAGGTGGACAAAAGGGTAAACAGATGTATGTGTTGTGCAGTGACATGGAATCACTTTTGGGAGAAAAAATGACCCCCCTGCACGGTGATGTGTGTTGAGCGATGATCACTTGCCGTGGTGGTCAGTTAGCAACACAGCCAAGGACCAGTCACTAGGTTGGACACTTGGATACAATGTTATATGCCAGTTATATCCCAGTAGCCCTGGGAAGAAACCAGAGGCTATCAAAACATCGAAAAAGAAAAAATATAAACAAACACACACACACACACACAAAGAAAGAAATCACCCTTGCATTTTGGCCTTTAACCTTTTTGGATGTTAACACATTAGGTACCCCAGGGATCTAGAACCCTGCCTTCCACTCGGTAGCTTTATCACCTCAACTAACTTGCTCTGCCAGTCGGGCCTGAGATTCTGCGTAAGCAAAACAATGGACTGCAGCCCGGCAAGCTTCCCGGGCCAGCGCGATCCTACGTTTGGTCCTCTGTTTTTGTCCAGTTTGAGTACTTCTTATGTTACTGTTACTTCAATTTTTCATCATCCCATTTTTTTTAACCAAAAGAAACATTATCAGAGCACTGTCACTTCTTATAAATGAAAAATAACCATAAAATAAATTTAGCAACAAACAAATTAAAGCCTGGCTTGTTCTCAGATGAGCGATGCTGAGCCCTTTCTGTTTCTTCCCAAAATACGGCTGTCAAATGTGAGACAGGCTTTTAAGGCGCGTCAGCATGTGCTGAGATGTCTTCAAGTTGATCAGAAGAACTCCGAGAGGACTAATCAAAGGAGGAGTAATTTATTCTTAAGTGAGTCAGTTTTAGTCAATGCCTTGTCTCTGTAGGATCTGAAAAACACCCCACACACCAGCGTTCCGCACCCCGCATCTGGGGAAATGCTGATGCGAAGGGCCACGTCGCCTGGCCCCAGGACGGACGCTGTGCTGCCCACCCAGTGTATCAGTGTATCAGTGTATCGGGTGCACCCTGGCAAATTCAGACGGATCGCAGTTTTATGGGACCCTTTTTCCTTTGTTATTTTTCAGATATGAAAATTTTGTTGTGTTCGTGACCCAGTTAATATGCAAAAATTCATATAAATCAGGTGCGGACTAAGACATATCACAATATTACTATCTTTATCACTCAATTTAATAATGTTCAGAGGCTTTTAAGTAAGTACAGCAGGTCCTCGAATAACGTCGTTTTGTTTGGCGTCCTTCTGTTCTGACATGGGTGGGATGCTGGGAACAGGACTCTGGTTCCTGTCAACGAGCCTTCGGCAACATTGGTTTTGTGACACGGCGTTTCGCATAGTCGCAGACCCTGTGGATGACGTCACGTGAGGATGCCCTGTAGCGAGCATGTAGTTGTCTTCTTACCCCTCCCCATCCAGGATGTCACGTGTGGGTGGCACAAGGACGGGGCCAGACTCAGGCCTGGAGGGAGGCCTGGGACAGAGGCAGCCTGGGATGCAAAGTTCTGATGACTAGAGATCCTTTTTTTTAGTTTTTCTTTATCCTCACCTGAGGACATTTTTTCATGGATTCCAGAATGAGAGACACTGGTTGGTTGCCTTCTGTATGTGCCTTGAGGGGGAGTCGAACCCTCAACCTCGGTATGTACCCTGACCAGGAGTCGACCGGGCCACACTGACCAGGGCTGGGGATCCTTTGAACACAGAGCTTAGACAAAGTGCTGGGTAGCCATGGCCTTGGTTGCGTGGGTGTGCGCACAGAAACCGTTCTTCAAGTCTCAAGGGACCGGGGGCTCTTCCAAACACCAGCGGTTTCAAGGCCTTGTGTTTGCCGGGCTTTGAAACTGCTTTCTGTGCAGTCATGGGTCTGTGTTTGGTCGTCTGCCGTCACTGTCATCATGAGCCAGGTATTGCAGCCGCATGTGGCCTGGGGTGTAATTCCTCCACTGGGGCTGTCCCAACAGCTCCTGTCCCCACGAAGACAGTGTCTGGGTCGTGGACGCCTACGGAGAACACGAGGGCCGTTCTCAGCCTTTTTCCCCTCTTCATAGAACAGCAATAAATATGTATTGTCCTCAGCCAGTTTGGGTCAGGAGTGTGGGTGCAGCTTAGCTGGGTGGTTCTGACACAGGGTCCAGCAGGAAATTGCAGGCAGATGTCATCTGGGGGCTGGAGGGTCACTTTGCAGCTAGCTCAGTCCCATGACTGGCCAGTCCCTACTGGGTGCCGGGAGGCCTCAGGTCCTCACCCCAGGGGCTCCCACATGGCCACCCTGCTCCCCCAGCATGGCCCCTGGCTTCCTCAGGAGCGGAAGATGCAGAGGAAAAGCAAGACGGGCCACACGGCCCGTGGCCAGGCGTGTGTTAGAGTGTTAGGCCTGCCACTTGCTGTTGGTCGTCGGGAGTCGTCCCAGAGAAGGGGAGGGAGCTCTGCCTTCTGGGATAGGAGGGTCCGAGAACGTGTGGGCGTAGATTAAAACCACCATAACCCGCTTCTCACCATCTCTCGCATGGCCCCAGCTCTTCCCCAGAGGACACAGGACGGGTCTCACAGGGCCTCTTCGTGCCCTCACTCTGACTCACCTGCACTTCCAACCCACTCTCCATGCGGCAGCCGAGGGTCCTGAAAGCCTAACTCTGCCGTGTCACAGACAGAATGTCCTCATCGCTGCCCCGGCCTT
>PVJD01007764.1:0-80213 GCA_004026545.1 Mormoops blainvillei
ATGGGAACCTTGGCAGCACACAAACGTTCAGTCCATAACAGCGTTCATTCTTTATTTTGTAAAATATATACATTTTTCTCATTCATTCTTTCAGATAAATTTTAGATTCATTAATCTACTTCCAGTTTAAGTACAATAGTACTGCTTTGTTGTGTTTATTTTTTATATAAGCTTCAATGTTTCTTGGAACAAAATATAGTACAAAAAATAACTGTATTTTACTTGGGAATTTTGGTCTGATTTTATTTTCCTGAATAAAACATTTTTGATACCTTTCACTGAAATTCTGATTGGAAGTATCTTTAGAGAAAAGGTATTTTGATTCAACAACAAAGTTTTAGGCAACAGGTAAGCTTACCTGTTGTATGGTGGGAAATGTATAACTTTTTACCTAGTCTCAAGAAATCAAGCATTTGTTCCTGAATAAATCCTTCTAGCCCCAAAAGAGATAGAAATGTGAATGCTTTTAGGCCAGAAGAATTAAGATCTTTCGTTTTATATATATCTGAATACAGGAGTTCACAAGCAAAATGAAAGTGGAAACGATCAGTTATAGAAGTGCAAGTGCAAAAGATATCCTCTGAAACTTAAAATTCAACTTAGGGCGCACTTGGGGTGTATTACTGAAAGCTTGCTAACGACGGCAGGTTCTTTAGCTTATGACATCCTCTGAGTCATGGTTGAAACCACTGAAGTCGCTTTATTAAATTTCTCTCCACAAAGATTTTTGGCCTGGTTTATTGTGTTTTCCAGACATAATGAGCCTATACTGGGGATTGTAACACTGAGTCATGGTCACCGTTAAGGACTTTAGCTCACCAAAAACACATGTGAACGCGGTCACCATGTAGGACTATGCAAAGACACTAAACAGTGCTTTTGGTTTTAAATGGTTTTTATTAGAACTCATTGACTCCTTCATTGGGTCCACTGTTGGAGTCCTTACTGTTCTCAAGTAGCAAGAAGGAGCACAAAGTTATAAGATAAAGAAAAGTTGGCACAATCTATAAAGGGGAATTTTTTTTATCTCTCCCAATAAAAGTAATGTACAGGATTGTACTGTTGTAAGTCTTAAACACACCAAGTCAAATATATTTTTGCTTTGAATATTTAAAAAGCATTTATGTCAGAAATTCTTTCCTCTGTACTTTGTTTGTTAGTGTCTATAACTGAGCTCTCAAATCTTAATTAATAAAAATATTAGAATATTTCTTAAGTGAAAACAAGAGAAGGAGAGAACAACCAAATAAGCGGAAAAGCAGCTCTTCCAAGAGTATCAGACAGGGTAACTTCCTAAACTCTGGAACATCAGTTTGTTTCTGGGAGGATGCGTGACAAATTGAGTCTTCCAACAACTTATTAAATACGGTTTTAAATTTCAGGCACTCTTAGCCTAAGAACAGAGTTTCTTAGGTGAAACAATCAAATTCAGAAATCACATACATTACTTTATATACAAGGGCAACTTTATCACTGTATGTTGCAGTTACCATGTTTTTGAACCCAATATGGTATTCTCTGAATTAGGTCTATGCCAAAGGTTTAACTAAACTTTAACTGCTCATTATTTTCCCTTGTTTTTATTTCCCAAGGATATGCTACCTAAGGGATAAGAGCACTGAAAACAGTGCCTCATTCTTACCAGGACGTGGACAGTCACCTGAGCAGTACCACTTCTCTGTCTGAGGGGGTCGGGAATAGCATCATTGTCCAAGTCTGTTACTCCCACGATGATCTTGTACTGTGACTCAGTTTCCCTGTCTAGTGAATCCAATAGCTTTATCATTCCTGACATAAAAATGAAAGGAGAACAGTTATCACAGGATTGCTAAATATCCTCATTTTGTGCTGAATTATAAACTATATAAATGAAATAATCACTAAAATAACAAATGGAAATGAACTAATACAAATCAACTTTGGCAACATATTTATACTCCCAGCATATAATGTGTCAGCAAAATAATGGCAGATGTTAATTTGCACATCATTTTGCTCACCTGTTGTATAATCTTAGATACATGAAAGAAATATATTCACATAGGCTTTCTGAAGATCTATTTGGTAAAAGTCAAAGCTTCAGTGCTTTTTCTAGCTACTAAATTTTTAGTAGCAACTAAACAGCTAACAAACCAATGTGAACATTACATAGTTTAAGAGGAAGTTGTTTTTTAAGATGTTTCAATAATCATAATTACTCAGAATAAATTCCAAATAAGTATAATATATATGAACTCATTATTTTTATTATCAACTGCTATCAGCATTTTACAATACCTGTGTCTGGTTCAATGTAAAATTTGGGAGGTGATCCTAAAATGCCTCCAACAATGGCGTATTTTATATTATTAAATGGCCAGTCTGCATCTGTAAATGTAATTTTTCCAACCAAGGTATCAACTGGACTATTTTCTAATATATTGAAGGAAAATGTTGATGTTGGTCCAATTGGATTCAATTCATTTATGCGGCTCACCCTTATGATGATTGTAATCATTGCTACGGAGAAAAAAGTACATACAAGTATAGCTGAGATGACTGTGTGTCTTCTCTAATTCTTATTTTCCTTTTCTTTTCAACTAACATCAACATTATATACTAAATTCTAAGTGTGTAAATTATACACATATACTTATATTGTTAAGTTCTGTTATTAAATTATTACTTTTTCAATTATAGAGCATTTGAAAATAAGTTTAGGATTAAAATACCCTATTTAACTGATTTTGAATACCCATCAAAATAACTGCCTTTTTAATGTGTGTATGTATATAAATGCTACTGTTCTGAAATAAAAGTCATAGTTTCCAAAAGTACACGTTGTTCACTAATTGAAATATGATTAAATACTTCACATGACAACGTAATAAAGAAATAAAAGGAAGTGTCTTTTACTATGATAATATGAATACTGGTATTTTTAATGCAAGATAAATTCATTCCAGGAATCTTTTAAACAATAAAGAATTCAGAAAAGTTAAACTTGACATAATTTTAGCTGCAATGTGCTGTAATAGCATTTGGACATCATTCCTTCACTCATGTTTTAGATTTTATTTGGATTTTCTTTTTAAAAATAGTTGTAAATATGCACTAAATAAGTTAATATAAGAGCAATAATTTATATACTTTATTTTAACAGATCACCAAAATATCTATACATATAATAAACTTCTAAGAAATAATTTTTAAATTACTTTTTATTTTACATAATTCAAAATATGTTAATATTTTAAATTAATAACTTCTTACTTGATAATACAGGACTTCCTTCATCAGAAACTCTCACAAACAATGTATATTTGAAGTACATTCCTGCAAAAATAGCATTATCATAATCTAGATGTTTAGGACCAATCTGCAAATAAAAATATTACATCGAAGGTTATTATTTTTTAATGAAACATCTATTTTATCATCTATGTGAACCTAAAACCAAGGCATTTTATACTTGCAGTAAAAAAATTAGTGAAAATGATATTCGGTAACAGTGCTGTTTAATAGGGATACATTCAATAGCGATGTGAGTCACAAACACAAGCCACATGTGTAATTTTAACTTTTCTGGCAGTGACATTACACAGCAAAAGTCTAAAAGAGAAAAATCAAATGTTGATACATTATTCTATCAATAGATGCAGAAGAACATTTGAAAAAGTCCAGCAACCATTTATGATAAAATTCTTAGTGAACTAAGACTGGAGGAGAACTTCTATTCATAAAGGACCTCTTAAAAAAAACTAGAACTAACATTACACTTCATAATGAGAAAATCAAAGCTTTCCCACTAAGGTCAGGTTCAGGGCAAGGATGTCCCCTACCACCATTCCTTTTCAGCATAGTTCTGGAAGTTCTATTAGCCACATTTTAAAAAAGTAAATAATAATAATAATAACAATAGCAAACATAAAATAATGTTAATAAAATATTTTAATTAATTATGTCTAAATCATTTCAACATGTAAGTGGTATCAGAAAATAATGATGCCATTTGCATCAGCTTGTCCATGCCAATTCTCTGGAATCCATTGCTCATTGCACTCTTGCAGCATATCTCAACTAAGACAGGTCACATCTCAGCTGCTCAAAAGCACATGCAGCTAGTGGTTTCCATACTAGTGAGCAAAGTTTTACAATATATAAACTATAAATTTGTTGCAAAAGTTATGATATTACTATACACTTTTGGACTTTGTAAGTATTACTTCATATTATAAAGTATACTATTAGCAAAACTAGGATTCCATATTCGATTTGTATTTGTTCACACTAATTCATTTGCCATAGATTGTCCTTTTCCTATTCCATACATTTTATTCATAAATGGATGCTCTGGTGTTTATTTAAGATTTTGAAAAGTAATTGTCATGAACTTATTTGCGCTTTTAAAAAATGATTTAGGTATTAGTATTAGCTGGAATAATTTCTCAGAGGCAAACTTTAACTTGCAGACTTAGAGATCATTCAAAAATGGAATTTGAGATTCACTCTGTGAGAGAGGTCAAAATATCTCATATTTTTGCTCTTTCTCTTTACTCTCCTGGGAGGGATTGTAGAGCAGGCATGATGCATTCAGGATCTTTCATAATGTTAAATAAAAAGGGCGATGCGCAGGGTCTCCCCCTCCACACCTCATGCATAATCACACAGTCCTCAGGGTGGCCATAGCTAGAGTAGGTCTGAGGCCATCCAAGGGGAGTGGAAGGAATGTGATTGCGTGCTGTGTCTCCAGTTCTCCTGAGATCTTTTTTGTGCTCTAGCCACTCACATTAATTATTTTCCTTAACAAACAGCCAACACTTATTAGGGAGGAAAGTTAAGTGTAGCCACTAGGTGATAAATTGGTGCAGAAAAGCATAGGTGAATAGCATTGTTATCTTAAGGTCCTACAATATTCCAAGAATTATAAAAATTGAGGACTGTAAATGAGTTGTCCAATGGAAATAAATAGTTTCTGCATGGATAAAGTTGAATATTAAGTGACTTCTAAAGTATTTTTCAATCCTATAATTCTGTTATCTATATTATAAGTATAGATGAAGAGTGGTGGACATGAAAAACATTGGTGGCACTGAATCAAGTATTAGTCAAGAAGTTAATAATTGGTAGTGTTACTCTTGATTTATTGTATGCCTTTTCACATCCTAGTCACATTAAAATAATGTGAAAAAACAGAAATAAATTGAGCATTGAAAAGAACTATGACAACAACAAAATAATGAGAGGCACACACAAACATCCACGAATTTCTACATATGTCAGAGAAGGCATTGCATGTTACTGCAGAAATAAAACTGTGCAAGTTGGTATTACAAGTGATGAAAAAAAATAATTGAATTCTTACTTCATTCCAAATCACAAAATTATTTCCCCTATGTTTAGAAACCTTAAATATGAAAGGTCACTTACTAAAATATTTTCAGGAAAATATATAATATTTTCCAAAATATGTGACTATATCATACAGATCAATAAGGAAAACAGACAAAACAAGAATGAGTTACTATATGGTCATGCTTTTTACATAAAGGAAACACAAGTATTCCATGTTTTTTTTTCTCACACAATTGGTGAATGTTTAAAAAGCTGTGCAACCTCATTACTAATCAGGAAAAATCATGTTAAACTGTGTAAGAGCATCCGATATCCTGATAAGCATATTGATCAAGACAAATGCTTACACATTGCTGGTAAGAGTGTAATGTGAGGCAATGGCTTTGGAAATGAATTTAGCACTGCCAGTCACTGCACTACAGGTAGGGGCCACAATGAACAAAACAACAGAAGATTAAATCAGTGCAAGAGAAAATGATACAATGAAGAGAAGCCCTAAACAGGAAAAGTATAAGGCTACTGCCCATGCAACATGGCATACTGTTTTTCAGCAAACTTGTATAGGTAGAAAAGTATACTCTAAAATAATAATAAAAATATAGTATATTAATGCATAAATTAGCATTATTTTCATTTATTATCATTATCAAGATTATGTACTATACTGTTTGCTATACTTTTATATGACTGACAATGCAGTAGGTTGTTTAAATTAACGTCACCATAAACACATAAAACAGCACTGTGTTATGATATTAAAATGCCTACAATGTCACCAGGTAATAGGAATTTTTCAGTTCCATCAAAATACTATGGAACCACTGTCATATTTGTGGTATTCACTGACTGAAATGTTGTTCTGAGGTGCATGATTGAACCTTATACTGTTACCCACTTACACATACTATGAGAAGGCAGTTCTGTTCTTAAGTGTAAACCCTAGAGAAGGTGTTGCATGTAGACACCAAGAGGAACACAGAAGAATGTTCATTATAATCTTATTTAAAATTCAGGAGGAAATCCAAATCTCTATTAATGGGAAAATAATTATGGTCACATAATGGAATATTAAGGCATATAATGAAATAGTATAGCTACTAGGGTAGGTAGATGATAGATAGATAGGTAGATAGATAGTTGATACATAGAAAGATTCATAGGTATACAGATAATCACCATACACAGGTAACTCTTAGAGACATAACATAAATGACAAATATTAAGTCACAGAAGAGTGAATAAAATTTGATACCACTTTTTTAAACTCAAGAACTAAGCAAATCAACAATATTGTCCAGGAATATATACATAGATGATAAAACTATAACATCCACCAAACGATCACAATACAAAATTCAGCATATTGGCTGCTTTTGAAGGATAAACAGCGGTGGTGAGAAAGGCCAGTATAGCCCAGCTGTTAGTGATGTTCTAGCTCTGAAGGGAGGGCATGGGGTTGGGGGTTCATTTTATTGCTATGTGGCATAACTTGCAAAATATTATGTTATCTTGTAAATGTTAAATATTATATCACAAGACAGCAATTAAAATGCATAGACTAATAAAAATATATTGCAGTGATTTTTCAGGTCAAGGCTCATTAAAGAGTAATGACCTAATAAAATATATTATTAGCAATGCTAATATAAAGAAAAATTCCTTTTTATTATTTTATTAACAAGCGAAACACATATGAAATAGTTTGGATTCATTATATAGCAATTCACTGTTCAACACTAAAATGACATGACTATCACCCATACGCTGGTGAAGGTCACTCCTCAATTAATTAAGATAAATTCAGAGTTGATATAATCAAGTCTATCTGAGCTTCGTTCATCTTTTAACATGAAACTTTTGGTACGTATTAAAAATCCCAGTTTTGAGTGACTATATAAACATTTCCTTCCCTTACTAAAATATATGTGCAAATGTATGGCTAAGAACAAATCAATTTTATTTTTAAAAAATTAATATCTTAATTACACCCTTTTGTGAGTTTAAAACTCGAACAATATTGGAAAGCCAAATATATGTTCTATGTTCTCTTAATAAGGGTTTTGTTCACTAAGCATTAAAATTGTATCAGTTTATTTTCTCATACAAACTGTTTCTCTTGTTTGGCTGCTGTAGCAAGATAAGAAAGTTGCCATTTTAATAACCTTTTCTGAATGTAATTACCTTTTAAGAAAGCTACAATTATTCTCATTTCATAATATAATTTTTTTAAAGGGGGCTATAGCATATATCAGTAGTTTTGAAGGAGGTCAAAGTTTCATAATTTACATAAAAAGGCAAGAAAAGTCATCATGATCCGATTCAATTTTGCTTTTAAGAAATTTGTGTGGTTCTAAATTTAACAAAAACAGATTTTATGTTTTTGTTAAACTTAGAACAGGGCCAGCCCAACAATTTGTTCTTATTGCCATTTGTTCATATATTTTGTGTCCTTGTTTTATTTATTTTATTCTTACTGAAAGTAGTTTGAATAGGGAGGAACCAAATAAATATTACACAGTGACACAATATTCCTAATTTAAAATATTTTTGATGTTTCGTTATTTTTATCATTAATGAGGTATAAATTTATATATACATAGAATTTATGAGGATATATTTTAACATTCTGGTCATATTAACAATAAATATTACTTGCAAAGAATTGTGAAAATGTGGTATTAATGCTTGTGGAAGTAATTTGTTACTAAATCCTGTCAATGTCTTACAAAACTATTTCATTTTAATTTTATTCATTTATCACTCATTAGTTTAGTCATTGATTAACATAAATTTCACAAATACTGAATATGTGGCAGGCATGAGTGTAATAACATTTCTTCTTTCCCTGTCTAATTGGAAAGCCAGAACTGTGGTAAGTACTGTAGCGAAAGAGACACAAAATGCTGTAAGAACCCACAGAGAAGCACCCGAGTCAGATCAGAGGGCGAAGTACTATCAGGGCTGGCTTGCTAATGAAGTGATGTCTAAACAATGCTATGAAGGCTGTGCACAAGTGTATGGGAAATCAGGTGCAAAATAGATGGGGCACATTTTCTAGGCGCATGAACAGTGTGAACAGCAGGACTAAAAGCCAGAGGTGAAAGACAGCATGCTGCTTTAAGGTTGTGAAAGTGATTCTGTGTACCCCGATCACAGTGCGAGGCTGCAAATAGTGAAGGTGTTAGGGTTCTGTATGAAAAGCATCCTGAGGCTTGGGAAGTAGTCCAATTGCAAGGGATGTGTCAAAGCAAGACCCAAACCTGTTTATTACATATATTTGTCTTACTTACCCAGACCATGTCTGTTGCCTAGCCAGTTGGTTAGACGAACAATTTTTTATCATGATAATACCCAGGCATTAGCTACGAATGCTGGTTGAACACAATGTCTAATCCAACCCTTCCTGCTCTATTTAAAAACATGTGAATATAGCAAAATATAGCATAACTTTGGTCTTAAAAATTACTAAAAGTAAAATTTATATTTACTGAATTAGTAAGATATTTCATCTATTTTATATTTCAAGATGCAGCAATAAAATATGCATATTTATTCTGTTTTATATGTTATTTAACATAAAGTGGCAGTCACAGTAATTTCAATACATTCCAAAGAAATAACCAGTACTTTATCACAGAAACATTTGTTCTAGGAAATTTATAACCTTCTTAGTTCAGTTCCCAAGGTCAAAATTGCATTCCTGCATTTATCCCCAAGTAAGAAATTTGTTGGCAATTTAAGGTCCCGTTAAAAATACAGGAACAAATTCTGCCACCAGTTATTTGAACTACTGTAGTTCATTAAGAATTTTATTATAATAAAAATTTTTTATCTAAGGTTAATCATGGGGCTCAGTTTTAAAATACTTACTTTCAGTTTATTGTTCATGAGGGTAAAAGTTTCTTTTGCAAAAGCATCTATAATTAAATGATAAGTGATATTGTTATTAGGAGTAGTTCCATCCTTATCTGTACAAGTTAGAGAGACTAAAAGTGTTTCGGCTGGGATGTTTTCAGGAACTTCAATTCTATAATGAGAAAAATAGGAGAAAAAATGTGGTGTAGCATGTTAATCTAGATTTATACAGAGGGTACTGTTTAATTTTTAAAAATGAGCTCATATTTTAAATAACCACTTCTGTCAATAATAAAATTACAGTGTTGGTTAAAAGTTATAAAAGGTAAGAAATTATTGGCATTCTTGTTAAGGCCAAGGGAAAATGACCTGCTGTTATGTTGGACTAATAAGCAGCAAAGACACACATATATTATCATTGGTATAATGGCAGCTCGTACCTCAAATTCATAATTTTCTATCTATAAATCTTAGAGCTGAAAGTAATCTAAAATTATTCCATGCTCTTGTTTTTAGGCAGATAGCTACTGGGTTGAAATTTTGGATCCTAACAAAATGATAACTATTACCCAGTTCTGTGAATGCTACTTTGAGATTTCAATGAAGACACGGGGGTGGGGTGGGTGAAAAGGTGAAACAATGAAATAGGAAACATTCAGATAACAGATGTGTCTAGGACTAATGGCTCATTGTCCCAATTCAAATTATTCTTAAGTCCAATTTTCCTTCCTTGTTTCAGCTGTGTTTTTCACCTATCTACTCAGTCATTCTGGTTTTAAAGCAGGGCTAATCCTCTGAATCTGTCCACAAGGCCTCCTTTTCTCTGACTTCCCAGGGAGCTACTAAGGCAGCCCGGCCTAGGCTGTCCTGTTGCTTCTCCTACGCTAAGCCCTTCCTTGTCTTACTGTCCCCAACCTGGACCCGTGTTGTGAAATCTTTCCCACACAAAGTCAAGAGCACACACACTACCAGCTGGCCCTAGGCAGACCCACCCAAGGGCAGTCCCCTGTCTGGTAACAACAGCCTAGAGCAGCGCCACTTGGTAGAGCCAACCAACCTTTATTGCTCTTTGCCAAGGGACAGAGGAATGCTCATTGGATTTAGCCACTGCTATTTTTTTAATTTCATTTTTTGTTATAGGAACTAGTGTTAAGTTTCCTGACCAATAATGATAGTTATAATTATTATTTAAAATAACATTTCTAATTTTAATTACTTAAAATCCCTTAGCTTTAAAAAATAGTGGAATAAAATGTAAATCGTCTAATTTGTTAACAAACTTCCAATATGCCTCCAAAAAGAATCTGTCGACTACTAGCTGGAATAGAAGGTGAGCGCCAACTACAATTAGGGTGGCTACAGAATTACTGTTTATTATTTCTACCCTCTATATTTTTTAGTAAAACATATCTCTGACAAAAAGTTTACAAACTAAAAGTCGATTTTTGAAGTACAACAGAGCAATGGTATTGTTTCTATATGTGGATTTTGGACTATGTTTTATAACTACAAAGTGATCAGGTATGTGCTTGCAATAATATTCACAAAACATTGTTTTAAGTGAAAGTTAAATTATTCAAGAGTAGACCACCAAAATACTTTTATAGTATTGTTTGAAACATTGTTTCTGCTATGTAAGCGAAAACGGTGATTAAGCTGGAGCTGTCATTGCTCAGCTTACAGGACTAGCGAAGTTCTACTCCACATAGTTAATTTTAACTCCATCTACCTTGTCTTTTGTTGCTTAATGATATAAAGCACACATTTCTATGGTTTTCTTCAGGTGTGGATTATTACATACACTGTTGAAATGAGATATATAACCAGAATACCAAAAAAGTTTGTTATTGGAATACTCCCAGACTAGGTTAAGAATTTTCTCAGCAAATGGGCATTCTGTAGAAAAAACGTACTAAAGATCAGGAAATTTGTGTTTCCGGATTTACTTCACTACTAATTAGTTATAAAATTTGTGAGTAAATAAAATCTTAGAGATTTGGTGCTCCATTTATATAATGGTAATAGCACATCATGACTGCATTTTCAAATCTCTCTGTAATTAAAAAAGTCACACCAAGGAGTGTGTATACATGGCTTTGAAGTAATCTTTAATTAATATCAGTAAAAATTTAAAAAATGAATTATATCTTTGCCATATATATAAGCCTTTACTACCCTGAAAACAAGGCACAAGACAAAAATCATCTTTTGGAGTCCTTTCTAACTGTTATTTTTTATAAATTTTTGAAACAAAATAAAAGAGATGCAATTGTATCAGGGAGGCAAAAAAAAAAAGAAGAAGAGGCTGCAAATTGTTTAAAATATAGTAATGAAGGAATAAAGAGCTCACTATTCATTGCAGAAATGTTTAGGTTGGTTACTCATTTATTTTTCTTTTTCTCTCTATACCAAGATCAGAAGACCAAATTCTCTATAACTTACATGTAAATATCCTGAATGCATTGAGGTGGATTGTCATTAACATCTTGTAGATTCACTGTTAGTGTTCCAGTTGTGGAATGCACTCTTCCATTGTCATAAGCTCTAAAATATAACACCCAGGAATGCGGGGTGGTTGCATCTTCATAATCCAAAGGATAGGCAATTGTGACCTCTCCTGAATCTAAAAGGTAGACAAGTACAAATTTGTTCAACACTCACTAGATATATACATTATAAATTTAAATAATTACACAGCCATAAAATAGTTCTAGAGATAAATTATAGAGAGCAGATCAGAGCTTCTGGCCCGATGAAGCTCATAATTAAGGATCTGTGGGGAATGATTAGTCATGGGGAAGAGAGACGTCTCCTACACTCATAGACAACAAAACATTTTATGGGAGGGTCATGGTGGATGAGGGTGAAGTCCAGGCTAAGTGTTGAAAAATGAGTATTGGAAATCAAGACAGAGAATACTGGGGTAGGGTAGAAGTATCAAAGAGGCAGTTGCGGCAATGGGAAGCCAAAGAAGAGGAAGAAGTAAGACAGACACTCCAGGCAGGGATAATATCGTGTGGAAAGGAAAAAAAACTACATACAAGAACAGAGTATTCTGAGGATAGTAAATTACATTACTGAAGACTGTGTGCGAGATATTGATTGCAATAGTGATGAAAATATTTTAATTCATATTTAGCAGGTAGAGTTGATAAAAATGTATTCTAGCTGATTAGACTTGTTGGAGTGGAGGCAATGAAATTCTTAATATCTTTATTATGTTATTCCATCCACTTCTAAAATTGTTAAAGATACAGTTTATTGCAATTGCAAAATCAATTACATACTCCTATTATGATGAGGCATATACTTTCTTGAATAAAACAATATTTATTTTAAAAGTTACACATACAAATGAGAGAATAATGCAATAAATCCCCATGTACACATCACTAGTTTCAATGATTACAATTTATGGCTAACCTTATTTCATTTATGGCATCACATAGTTTATCCCCACCTGAATTATTTTGAAGAATATGCTAAATTACGTATCACTTTATTTGCAAGTATTTTCTTATCCATTCTTAAAGGTAAAGGACACCTCTTTTAAAATATAACAAAGATAGAGTTACAAATCTAAAACATCACATTAATTCCTAACATCATCATATATCCAATAATGATAAAATTTCTTAGATTGTTTTAACTTTTATTGCTTTTTAAATCATTATCTAAGTAAAACCCATACTCTGTAATTGGTTGATGCCTCTTAAGTCACTTTAATCCATGAGATTTTCCAAAACTTTAAAAATTTTGTGACATAATTTTGTGGATATTTTTACTTGATCATATAAAAGGTAACACCCTAAGTACACTTTCCCCCCATATCATCAAAATCATTACATGATAATATAGAGAAGTGCCCTATTTATTTTTCTAGGTACAAATATTTCATTGCCTATGGATATTTTCAGTCTTGCTAATGTTGCAATGAATATCATGTGCATATATTTTTATAATTTTGCCAATGTAGTTGAGATATTTTCTAAGTTGGGATTAAAGTCAAAATGTAAATTCAAATGCAATTCTCCTATATTCTGCTAAATATTTCTCTATAAGGGTTTAGTGTTTTCCATCTTGCCAGCAGTACATGCAGTCTGTTTTTCCACAGCCTTGCCAACAGAAGATATTGTCAAACGTGAATTTTTACTAATACGATAGGTTAAAAACACTCTTTCCATTTCCATTTCACTTGTCAACACACACTCGTTCACCTCCTTCCCACGTAGCCACCGCAGTCTTCTCTGCCTCCACTTCCTACGCTCACTTTTCAGCACTCAGCCGAGGTCTCACTGTGCGCCGCTCACCGCCCTCTGCCGTGACCCTCCTATAAAACATTTTCTGAACTGTGCAATTTACTGTACATCTAAGTTACTTGGAGATCATAGACATCAGGTCAAAAACTTATTCTCAAATGTTTCAGGAAAATTTTCCCCACATGTTTGTGATTATTTAAAACAATAATATATCATTTTCATTTTCAATTTTATTATGAGTAAGATTGAAAATTTTTTCATATGATTCAGAATCATTTGCAAATCCTCTAAACTTGTTGATTCCTGCCTTTAGGCCATTTTCATATATGGTTGTTATTTTTATTTCTTGTAAAATACAGATAATTTCCCAATTTCTTATTTGTACTCTTTGCTTTGCTTTTGGTGATTTTGTTCATCTGCCACAGAGTTGTCGTCGTTGTGATGATGACAGTGATAAGAATGGTGATGATGACATAATGATTATTTCACATGTATTAACTCATAACCATGTGGTTTCTGGATTGTGAGTTAAAGTTATAAAACTTTTCCCTACTCCCAGTTTTAAAAAGAAATTTATTTATACAGGGTTGGGCAAAAGTAGGTTTACAGTTGTTTGTATGGGAAAATAATACAATAATTTAAAAATAATAATACAAGAATAAACTGTTTTGCATACTCACACTGTAAACTGCCTTTTGTCCTACCCTGTATTCTTCCTACTATGCATATGGTTTCATTTTGTAAAAACTGTCTATTTATTTTTTTCTGGTATACAGTATAAAAATGTTATCTTTCCTAATGTTATCCAGTTATTACATCATGTATTAAAATGTCAATTTTTCTGTATATTACTGAACATTTTCATGATTATTTGGGACTTTTATCAAGGTTTTATACTCCATTCAATGTGTATGAACATTTGTCAGTATCACACTGTTTGCAATTCAGAGGCATTCTGATATGTTTAAATAAATACTAGGATCAGCGTCTTGTCATTGCTGTTCTGTTCTAATTTTTTTCCTTACTATAAATGTTGTTTGTTCCTTTGGCTCCAGGGAGGGTGGGGTTCAAGTAGGAGATTATATACAAAATGACATAAGCCAGTCAGAGAAACACACATACCAGATGATCTCACTTATACGTGTAATCTAATAAGCAAAATAAAATGCTGAACAAAATAAAAAAGTGACATTGATACATGGAGTAGACTGACAGCTGTCAGAGGGGAGGAGAGAGAGGAGACTGGATGAAAGAAGGTGAGGGCACTAGCCAAAAAAAAAAAAAAAAAAAAAAAAAAAAAAAAAAAAAAAAAAAAAAAAAAAAAAAAAAAAAAAAAAAAAAAAAAAAAAAAAAAAAAAAAAAAAAAAAATATATATATATATATATATATACACACGTAGACATGGATAACAGTGTGGGGATAGCCAAGGAAAAGGTGTGCTGGGGCCTAGGTGCAGGAGGGCAACGGATGGGGGAAAAGGGAATGGAAAAAGACAGCTTGGAACAAAGAGCATACAATGAAATGTGCAAATGATGTTTTGTTGGATTGCACACTTGAAACCTATACGGTTTTGCGAACCAATGTCACCCCAATAAATTCAATTTAAAAAATAATAGATAAAATTTTTTAAAAAGAAAAATATCAATAAAAACAAAATCTGAGATTTTAATTGTTACTTTTAAATAATTTTATTATATCTATATTTGCAGAGCATTTAGCCTTTGTGTGTAATACGCTCTCTCCTTTATAAAAGTCATTCATTTTTAGTCTTATATATATTCAATTCTCGGCATTACTTCCTACACTGACATCTCCCCAGTTATTTTAGTTGTCTGGGTGCATTCTCCAATGGATTCCTCAGGAAGAGGAACAATATATCCTGAGTGCTTTCATGTTCCTAAAATTTAATCTGCTTTCTTTACCTACGAAATCATTTTCTGCATCTAAATTTCTTAAGACACTTTTTGTGTCCTTGAATTTCTTGAATATGTTACTCTGTTAACTTGTTACAGAGTAACATATTTATCACTCTTTTATAAATAAGTTAATCTTTTTGCCTAGGGCCTCAAATATATCTTTTGTTAATATCTAATATTTTACTAGAATATGTCTCAGATTCAGCCATTCTGTTTTGGTTTTACAGAATCCTCATTTGCCTTTTCAAATATGTAGCCTCAAATTTTATTTCATATTAGGAACATTTTCTTCAATGACACTTTTTCAGTATTTGTTATGTTCCACTGCTTGTGTTTGACTATTCAGGGATATTTCGGATCCGATTTAAGGTAATGTCTCCTCTCTGTCTACCTTCTATATTATCTTTTTTGTCTTTATTCATTTCTATATTTTAGTCTTTATAATTATTAAATGTTTTAAATAATGGCAAACATGTGGGGAAGTTTTTTCTGAACCATTTGATAGACCTGATGATGTCCATCATCTCCAAATACTTGAAATATTTCTTAAGAGCATTTTCCAACATTACCACAATACCCCCTACAAAATCCGGACGTAAACATCAATACAGTTTACACTGAAACTCCCTGTCCAATTTCACTCATTATCTCACTAATATTTTTATAGCAAAAAATCCAGTTTAGAACAACACATTATCATGTTTCTTTAGTCTCCTTCAATCTGGAAAGTCCTTCAATCTTCCCCTAAATGTCATGGCCATTTTAAAGATGAAAGATTGGTAACTTCAGAGAATTTTCTTCAATCAGATGTGCCTGATGTCTGCTCACAATAAATTTGCGTTTAGTAGTTTGGATTAAATATCGTAGAAGCTATACTCTGTTCCTACTGCCTTGTTCCTCAGGACGTCCACTACGATTACTTGACTAAGAGATCTGCCAGTTTCCTCCACTTCAAAGTTACTATTTTATTCTTTGTAATTAAGGAGTATTTTGTGGTGAGAAAATTTGAAAATCTGTAAAGATAATGTTCCCCATTAAGTAGTTATATCTCTATGGACCTATGGTGTCCCATTTTATATCATGGGTTATAATCTGCAAGTATCACTATTCATTTTGATGTTCAAATTGCCTTGCATTGGCTAGAGGGAGCCAATTCAAGCTGATTTCTATGTCCTTTTAACATACCCTCGCCAGTCTTTAAGCATGTTCTTTCTTTCTGTCACAACAAGATATTTCAAGATTATCTTCTACTTTAACTCCTGTTATCTCAAAAAGAGCCATTTCTCTAAGGGGTTCTTATAGGTTAAAATGGTATTTTTAACTCGCATATCTCACAGAAGAAACTAGCATTCATTTATCTTTGAAATAGTTAGTTTATGAATCTCCCCAATGCATAACTAATCTATGCTACCGCTCCCCTCTCCTCACTACTGGCTTGGGCACCTTTCTCTCTTTGCTTAAGCTCTGATTTGCCGTAGCTCTGCTCGCCATAGGACAACTTTCTCACCTCTCTCCGATTCTACTCCCTAAAAGTTGCCCTCTCTACTGATATGATAGTGCATGTTTGACCCTGCTTTTTTATGTATGAAAATGTACCTTACCTTTTAAAAAGGAGTTATCTTCATTTCTCCCCTTCCCTTGTTTTATTCCTAGGTTGTTAGAGTCAGGGACTTCTGACATTTGGTTGTATAGAATGTAATTAGAGTTACAGATATCATTATCAAGTACAGGTTCCGCCATGCAAATAGTTGCATGAGCCTTGGGTAAATTAAAATTCCCCTCCAAGCGTCACATGTTAGATGCGGATTAACATAGTTAAAGTCCAAAAGAGTTATCATGTATGTAGAATGCTTATGAGAATGTATGATGTAGAATAAATATTCAATTTATTTGACTAGTACTATGGTTTCCATGGGAAAATCTACTTCTCAGAGAAAACCATAGAATAACATCCCAGGAACCCCTGCTGTGGGTCTGAATTGTTTGGGAGTCCCCTGGAGCAGGCAGGTCGTGCAGACCGTTTCCATGCTTCTGAGGAGGAAGGAATGATCACTTTGTACCTCATATCAAACATGCTATACATGTTGCTAAATATTTTAAAGATTCTTTTATCCTGGTATAATGATACTCAGCCTTATTTTTAACTAGTAAAAAACATACTTTATATTATACTTTATGAAATTATTAGTGATAAAAATTATTATACCTTCATTTATTGAAAATTCTTTTCGTGCTCCTATTAATTCATAATGTACCAAGTCTCCTATGTCTCTATCAGTTGCTGTCAACTTGACTAGCTTTGTTCCAACAGGCAGATTTTCATAAATATTTATAGGTACATCTGGTATGTATCTGTGGGACAAAAAGGGATTTTTTTTATCACTTAGTGTAAACAAATGTCTCTTTTCATCAATGTCACACAAAATATATTTTAAATTTTGTGATACATATTTTGTAACAGTTTCAAGACCCTGTCCTTAAAGTTGTTTTCACAAATTACTGTATCTATAGTATACATATACATATATATACATTAGAGTAAGTTTATGAATTATAAAGTGAAGTTAAAGGTTTACTCCTATCTATACCCTTTATAGTCCTCCTCATGACTGGTGAATTATACTTTAATACAGATAACAAAATAGTACAAAATTTTCGCAATCACTTTTTAAATTTCATGTGCGTTTGAAAATATTTTAATATCAGCAAGTATTTATTTCTTGCCCAAATTCTTTTTAATGGCTATATTGATTTTTCAATATGACTTTATCAACTTGCATTTTCTGCAATGTTTTCTTATAAACATCGATAAGCAGCAGGAAAATAGAAAGCTTTGAATTCTTGTTCCATCAAAAACAAAAGGCCACTTCTCTGTAGTTTCAAGCACCAAATATAAATGGGAGATGACTTTCGCTGTATGTAAAAAGAGCAATAATATAAGGCTTACAGAGGTTGGCTCCTAGATCACTTCGACTATTTCTAAGAATATTACCTATGGAAATAATACCCAAACACTGATATTTACCCCATTATGAAAGGTTTAGTTGTTAAATTTTAGCATTGAGCTATTTATATTACCCATTGCTTACCTAAAAACAGGACTCTCATCATTAACATTCTTGATATCTATAGTGATGGTACCAGTGCAGGACTCCAGAGACATATTTCCTCTATTTCTCACAGCCACCACAATCTGGAAACGCTAAAACATATAAGAGGAGGCAGAATATTTTTGAATGCTTAAAATATGCAATTCCCCTTTACATTAAAAAATGCTTTAAAAATAAAATTAAAAAACACTTTAAAATGTTGCAAGCATAAGAATGATTTGGAATGTATCCAAAAGATCTTAAGGGCTTTTGTCAAGAGAAATATGTTTTGTACGCTCATACAGATTTCTGTTATTAATGCTACCTATCAATTGTTATGAAAGTTTGACCACATTTTTAAACATTGGTTATGGTTTGCTATATTTAAGCCAACATTGCCAATTTCAATTCCTTGATATACCTAAAAAGGAGTAACAAGATTCACAGGTTAGGGGAAAAAAATTATGTAAAGCTAAACAACTCCCTTACTTTTGAAAAGAATTTAAAAATTATGAATAGTTTAGAAACCTTAGCAAGTAGTAAAATTTCATTTAAAAAGTTGATATTCCAATGTGTAAATAAGAAATGTTTTCTAATAAGGTAATTGCTAATAAGTTTGACAAAGTTAAAGAATAATTTTAATTTTTCTTTTACTAATCTTTTTAAGATTTTATTTATTCTCAGACAGAGGGGAAGGGAGGGGGAAAGAGAGGGAGAGAAACATCAATGTGTGGTTGCCTCTCACATGCTCCCCGCACTGGGGATCCGTTCTGTAACCCAGGCATGTGCCCTGACTTGGAATCAAACAGGCGACACTTTGGTTCACAGGTCAGCACTCAATTCTCTGAGCCACACCACCCAGGACTCTTTTACTAAATTTTAATTCTGTAAGTAATAACTGAGTATGTGTATAAACAAATAAACACTTCAAAGTGCTTTTAATTCTATGAGATTTTATTTTATTGAGAATTCTATGTCAGGGATATTTTAAATAAATGAGAAGAAACTAAAATTACAAGGAATATTTAACTAAAATGTGGCTTAATGAAAACCATATTACCACTGAATTAATTATTACTCAGAAAAAATGTATAAACTGCTTAAAAGACAAGAAAGAAAGTGATTTAAAATGAAAAGTTTATCCTCAGATATGTCAATTTTCCTCTGCTTTGACTCAGTCTTAAAAACTGGGGTACACTATGACAATGCAGCTATTCCGAATTAGCCAATTATTCATTTGTCCATGTATTTTCAGTAAATCTATTAAATACCAAACACTGATATTTAAAATGAGCAGCCAACACCCTGGCCAGTGTGGCTCAGTTGGTTGGAGCATTCTCCCATAAGCTGAAAAGTCATGGACTCTGTTCTTGGTCAGGGCACGTGTCTAGGTTGAGGGTTTGGTCCCCAGTGTGGGGTGGATGCCCATGGGTCGTAACCCATGGACATGAACTAAGGTGGGATTTGCTGCAGGGAAGGTGGGTACTAGATGGAGGGGAGCAAAGGGGGAAAAATTGAGACAACAGTAACAGTATAATCAATAAAATATACTTAAAAATAAAGTTATTGGTAAAAATGAAAAAAGTTTATTATATATATAAATAAAATGAGAAGCACACAGTTTCTATATGGCTTATATGATATGACAGCAGAGCATAAATATGTGAAGGAGGATGGTAACAGTTTCTTAAAATAGATGACAAGCCAACAGTGGCAAGATAATATGGTGGTGAATGACAGTCTTAAAGTTGCTTTTGATAGAATCATGACTCATCCATTTATCAGCTGGATGATCTTGGCTAAGTTATTTATTTGGATTTAGTGTCTTCATCTGTAGAAAGGAGATGATAATGGTACCTATTTCACAGGGTTTTTATAAAAATTATTATTTGTATCATCTTATTTGTGCCTAAAACATACTCAACATAGTGTGTTTTGTTTCCTTAGGAAAAAGGTAGGATGAAAACAAATGTGTGATATCTTAGAAGTCAAGTCAAAGGTGCCAACACAGTACATGGCATACAGCAGATACTGAATAAAATGTTTTTCAACTGATGAATCTATATTGTTTCTTGATGTTTTAAGCCTTGACAAAGTACACAGACCTTTGAAATTGGTAGAATTCCTTCTTTCAATCGAGAAATATTTCTTAAGCACTAAATATATGATGTCCTGTGCAGTCCATAAGAAGCAAAACTAGAAATAACTTTAACATGGAAAAATTCACATTCTAATGAAGTTTTATCAAATGAAAGTTTTCTTTTAGATCAGTTTGGTGGACAGAGTCAAATAATTTTCTATAATTCTTCCATAATACAACTGAAATAAAATTACTGGGTTAGGAAAGAGAGATAGTCTCATGTGTAGGGGGAAAAATGAGTGAACAAACCACCTTGAGTTTTAGTCAGCAAAGGCAGAGGAAATTCTCAGGATTAAAATCCCAAAATTAAATTAAAATATTAGCAAATGAAATATAGTAATCTGTATTGAAAATTACCTTACATGGGGTAAGCTATATGCCAAAAAAATAAGGATGGTATAATAATACAAAATATGTTAAAAGCAGCTCAGAATTTCAATAGCTTAAAAAAGAAAGTCATAGATAGAGAGCAGGCTGACAGCTCTGAGGGATGGGTCATGGGGTGGAGGGATCCAGCTAAAAGGAGAAAGGACTCATCGTCGTGGATAATAGTGTGGTGACTGGGGGTGGGGGGGGTGGGAAGATGGGAAGGATTATAAGGGGGATAAATGGTAATGGAAAAAAATACAATAAAAAATAAATTTAAAAAAGAAAGAAAAAGAAATGTGGAAAATGAAAAAAGAAACTAATTTTCTAAGCACATGGAAAAATGTTATAAAATTTAGTATTAAATTTCTGATAAAAACTCTTAACAAAAGGGGAATAAAGCAAAATTTTGTTACTTAATAAAGGTTGTTTCTCATAATCCTACAACAAACACCATTCTTTTTTATTTTATTTTTTTATGTTTCAACTAATCAAGAACGTTTATTCTCCCTTATATTTTCACACATTGCCAAGTAGGGGAGTCATGTGTGTTTATTACCTATATATTTTTTGTTGTTATATTTTACTGATTATGCTATTACAGTTGTCCCATTTTTTTCTCCCTTTTATCCCTTCCACCCTGCACCCCATCCCATCATCACCTCCCTTCTGAGTTCATGTCAATCGATTACACACATCAGTTCTTTGGCTTCTCAAGTTCCTATACTATTCTTAGCCTCCCCTGTCTATTTTTGTTTGTTTGTTTTCTTTAACACCATTCTTATTTGAAACACTTAAACAATAACTTTTTAATTCATGACAAGAAAAGGATGGATCCTATTACCACTTATAATTAAACATTGCTCTGTATGTCTTCATCAGAAATAAAGCATATAATATGAATAAAAAGTTATAAGAATTAGAGAGAGAAACAATTGTCAGTTTTACAAGTATTTGATGAATGTTAGCCTACAGAAAATGAAAGATCATTGAGAAATTATTAGAATCAATATCAGGAGTTAGCCAAGTTTTCGTTTTTAAGATCAAGATACAAAAATCAATAGTTTCCTCTATAACTCTGAAGAACAATTAGAAAATGGATACTTAACAGCAAAATTCAAATTGTCTAGGAACATCTTACATATAATGGTAAAAATATAAAATTTTATGGAGAAACTACAAGGACTTAGTGAAGTTCTGAATAAATGAATAAATCCTCCAGGTTTTTCAATGATAAAAGTGCAAATTCTCTTCAGTAAAATTCATTTATTCACATAAAATCACATAAATTCAGCATTTTTATTTTAATTTAAATAAGTTTTAAAAATTATTATTGAAAGTATTGAAAATTATTTTTAGTGCAGTTAAAATCAAAATGTCATAGAGCTTTTTATATGAAAACAACAAGGTCACTTTTTTTAGGAAGAGAGTGGAAACAATAAAGTTGATAATATGAGATGATCCTATAGTGTCAGAGTAAAAAGTAATATAAGATATTAACCAGTTATTCTGAAATAATTGTTGCTTTTTATTTTTTCTCTGACACTAACACAGTAATAAAGTGTTTGTCAAAATAATTGCAGTATTTAAAAGTTTTGTTCTAGGTAAGATAATGTTTAAAATGATAATACCTGACAAGTCTACCACTAGAAACATTAAGAATGTTTGAAGAAACTGGAAAACATTTGAAATTTAAGTGGTCCCATTTCCCATAATGATTTGGTAAGGAAGATGATTTGTTATCTTTTTTCCATCCCCTTTATACCTCTCTCTTCTTCCCAAATATTTGAAAATTTAAAATTTGATCAGATCATTGTAGGTGGGAAGTGGGGAGGAGGTGCAGAGAGTCCTGTTCTATATGTTCAAATACGATAGAGGCAATTCTCCAGATAATTCATGACTTTAAAAGTACAATTTTATTTAATTACCCAGAACATTGACTCAGTTCTATGTTTTTGAATATGGAGACAACCCCTTCTCCAACTTTTATACAAACCTGAAGAAGCAAACACAAAAACAGAAATAATATTTAAATAAAGTCTAATGGAGAAAAGTGAAATGAATCAAATATGTTTCTAAATTTATTTTCTTAAAGTGAAGTTCTACTTGGTCTATGGGAGTATAAAAATGAAATGACATAAATTTGTCATTTTTACTTTAACTTAAGTTTTAAAAATTATTATTGAAAATATTGAAAATTATCTGTAGTGCAGAACATTTAAAGATATTTATTATTTTAATGTTAAGCTTTATATTTATCCTCACCTTAGGATTTATTTCGTAGTCCAAAAGTGGTTCTGTTGTTTTAGAAATAACACCACTGTATGAATCCAAAGCAAAGTAGTCAGTGGCATTAACTGAAGACTTTAATACTAAAAACTTTAAAACACATACAAAAACAAAAAAAAATAAATGGTTAGTCCATAATTGAAAAATCATGAATTTTGAACTGATGGTTTTGATACAATTGTGTGGCAAAACCTAACCACAGAAATATTAATTTTGTCCAGATAATGCCAAGAAAATAAAAGGTAAACTTTCTTTCTATTCCAGACTCCAAAAGCAATATGAAAAACCTTTCACAATTTTTATATTTTTTCCAAAGATTTTTACTTTTTATCCTCACTAGAAGACCTTGTTTTCCATTGCTTTTTAGAGAGAGAATGGGGGAGATAGAGAGAAAGAGAGGCAGGGTTGGGAAGAGAGAGAGAGAGAGAAATAACAATGTGAGAGAGAAACATATATGCATTGCCTCTCATACATGCCTCAGTTAGGAACTGAACAAACAACCCAGCTATGTGCCCTGACTGGGAATCAAACCTGGGATTCTTCAGTCTATAGGACCATGCTCCAATCAACTGAGCCACACCAGCTGGGCTCCAAAGATTTTCATACTTAAGTATCTGAACATTTTTGATAAATAGTGGTTGCTATTGCTAGGTTTAAAATTAGTTTACTTTCCAGTGTTGGCAGTTACAGATTTTTCTAATACATAAAAAAATCATTCCTCCTTGTATACTCAGGAAGCATACCTAAAGGAGGCACAGGCACTGAATTACTTGAAAGAAGCTATTTAATCTCATCTCTGTATTGATTTTCTGCATGACACAAATAATATTACTTTAGAAAAAAATTATTTTTATAGCATTAGCATGTTTCTCTTTATTGTTATCACCCATGGTGATAACTGGGCTCAGTTTCAAGATGAATATTAAATATTGTGAAAAGGACTTAGTGAAGACATTATATTTTTTTAATTTACATTCAAAAAATTTGTAAAACCTGGGAGGTATGATATCCAATGCCACTTCCAAAAAGACATCACAACTATTTTGATGGGTATATTAACTGATTTTCCTTTGTCTGTAAGTGGAAAACCAAAGTTGGCATATATTAAACTAAAATCTATTAAGTGTTCTTATACAAATCACCTTTTCTTTGTTTCTCCTCTTATAGGTTTGGATTCACTAAAAATTATTTTCCAAGTCTTTGTTAGGTTTTTATTTCCCAAAATTTTCTGCAATAACACCCAGATATTATAATTTTTAGTCATGGAGAATATAAATGTAAGCACATTATAACAGATAATTACATAGACACCCAAATTTCACACACATGTATATACCCTGACCTAACCCCCCACACACCTAAACACACATATCCTCAAATTCTGACCCCCGTCCTTCCCCACACATCCTCCCTCCCACATACATGGACTTTCTGAACCTGGTAAACCAGAAGTTATACTCTCCTGTGTTATCTCATGTCCTCATTAAAAATTTCACACAAGTGGGCCAAGATGAAGACGTAGGTAGACATGCTCTGCTTCCTCACACAACCAAAGAAGGACAACAACAAACTTAAAGCAAAAAACAACTAGAACTGCCAGAAAATCAAACCGTATGAAGTCCAACAACCAAGGAGTTAAAGAAGAAATATTCCTCCACACAGGTAGGAAGGGCAGAGATGGGCAACCAGGGTGGAGAGGATGCAGGGCAAGGTAGCAGAGTGGGCAGTCCCACATTTGCAAGTGGATAAACTAGAAGGAACAACTGGGGAGCGAGACAGACCACGCAACCCAGGGCTGTAGTCTGGGGAAATAAAGCCTTGAAACCTCAGGCTGTAAAAATCTGTGAGGGTTGTGGCAGTGGGAGAAACTCCCAACCTCATAAGAATGTCCATTGGAGAGATCTATGGGGTACTAGAATGTACACAAACCCACCCACTTGGGAATCAGCACCAGAAGGGTTCAATTTTCTTGTTGGTAGCCAGGGAAGTGACTGAAAATGGGGTGAGGGTCAAGCAAGTGCCATTGGTCCCTCTCTGACCCCTCCCCCACATACAGCATGACCAACACAGGGAAGCAGATTGCCCCGTCCTGGCAAACACCTAAGGCTCCACCCTTTACAAGGTAACTGGTGCACTGAGACAAAGAAATGTGGCCCAAATGAAAGAATAGATCAAAACTCCAAAAATAGAACTAATCGATGAGGAGGTAGCCAACCTATCAGATGTAGAATTCGAAACACTGGTAATCAGAATGCTCACAGAAATGGAGGAGTATGGATCCAAAAATAGAGAAAAAAGTGAAGTCTATGCAAAGTGAAATAAAGAAAAATATATAGAGAACCAACAGTGAAGGGAAGGAAACCAGGACTCAAATCAAGGGCTTGGAACAGAAGGAAGGAATAAACATTCAACTGGAACAGAATGAAGAAACAAGAATTCAAAAAAAATGAGGAGAAGCTTAGGAACCTCTGGGGTGACATTAAATGTCCCAACATCTGAATCTAGGGGTGCCAGAAGGAGAAGAGGAAGAGCAAGAAATTGAAAACATATTTGAAAAAATAATGAAGGAAAACTTCCGCAATCTGGCAAAGGAAATAGACTTCCAGGAAATACAGGAAGCTCAGAAAGTCCCAAAGAAACTGGACCCAAGGAAACACACGCCAAGGCACATCATAATTACATTACCCAAGATCAAAGATAAGGAGAGAATCTTAGAAGCAGCAAGAGAAAAGGAGACAGTTACAGACAAAGGAGTCCCCATAAGACTATCAACTGATATCTCAAAGGAAACCTTACAGGTAAGAAGGAGCTGGAAAGAAGTATTCAAAGTCCTGAAAGGCAAGGGCCTATATCCAAGATTACTCTATCCAGTAAAGCTATCATTTAGAATGGAAGGGCAGATAAAGTGCTTCCCAGATAGTAAAGTTAAAGGAGGTCATCATCACCAAGACCTTAGTATATGAAATGTTACAGGGACTTATCTAAGAAACGAAGAAGATCAAAACTATGAACAGTAAAATGACAACAAACTCATAGCTATCAACAACTGAACTTAAAAAACAAAAACAAAAACAAAATAAACAAGCAACTAGAACAGGAACAGAATCACAGAAATGGAGATCACATGGAGGGTTATTAGCAGGGAGGGAGTGGCGGGGGGGAGTGGGAGGAAAGGTACAGGGAATAAGCATAAATGGTAGGTACGAAAGAGACGGGGAGGTTAAGAATAGTATAGGAAATGGAGAAGCCAAAGAACTTACATGTATGACCCATGAACATGAACTAAGGGGGAGGGTGATGTTGATGGGAAGGGGGCTACGGGATGGACGGGGATAAAGGGAAGAGAAAAATGGGACAACTGTAATAGCATAATCAATAAAATATACTTTAAAAAAGAAAAAGGTAAATAAATTTCACACAAGCGAAAAATAGAAGAAAAGAAAGAAAAGAAACTGGGAGTGCTAAGCAATGCGTAATTATAATCAGATCACTAGAAAAATTATATACAGACACATTCTCCAGAAAGCTGCTGCTATAAACATTCATTTCATCATATTATCTGAAGTGATGCTTATGAACCAGTTGTTAAAATATGGATAAATGAGAGAAAAAAAAGACAAAAACCTTAGGTTGCTTTAATGAGAATTAGCCTAAGAGTCACAAAATTTAGGGCAGAATATTCCAGTGTATTAATATGGTTTCTAATATATTGTGTAATCAAAAACTCAATTATTTTGTTAAAATATAATAACAACACAGGTATTTCTTCTTCTTTACCCCCTCTTAATCTGTAACTTTTTGTCATGTATTACTTATTAATTTGCTATCATTTATTAATTATTGCTTAAACCAGAAATAATATGAAGAAATAAAATACTTTATTCAAATCATATGTATATAAAGTATTTCTGATTTAGAATGAATTAAAGACAATGAAAAATAAAAGGATATTCTCTCACCTATATAAATGCCATCAGAAATGCAAATGAATGTAAGCTCTAGTTTTTCAAAGTGCTTTTACATTATTTTAGAAGGTTTATTTCTTTCATTTTAAAGTCATATCATTTTTAGTGTATGTTACTCATCAAAGGTTTAAATCCCTTGTTTCATATCAATAACTACCATAAGATATACAGAATAATTCAAAGCCTGATGAAATAATTTTTTGCTTATTGAAAATTTGAGAACTTTTTACAATTAAAGTTGGAAAAAAATAAAGAGCAATAAAACACGTACTTCAACTTCTTGTCCTGGATCTGGATCTCTTGCAAGAATCATATATATAAAAGCAGATGCGGGGACATTTTCAGGAACAGACACTGAAACACCTACACAATTATATAAACCATGGACCATCGTTTAAATTCAAACATTCTACCACCACCTCTTGTGGTCTTGTTGTATTTCAGGAAAAAAAAAAGACCAAAAATAATGATTCCCATTAAGTATTCCACTTTAAGAGAGCCAAAATAGCAGTATCAGCTTTATATTTCTACATTTAAATGTGGGGTTGAGTAGAATGGGATATAATTGCTCAATGTCTGGCACAGAGCCAGTGGTTATTAAATTACAATTTTAACTTTGATTTTTTAGACAATTAAAGCTTTTTATCTCTTTTTAAAATAACATAGAGCATAAGCTGTGAAGTCAGGAAGAAATACATTTGAGCTTCTGATCCATCAATTCTTATTTGTACAATAGGGATAAAGTGCATTTTCAATCTTAGAGTAGTTCTGAGGATTAAATAAAATGTTATACATAACACATCTCATAATTGCTCAATAAATGTTAATTACTTTCCTTTCTTCAACCACTGATCCTTATCTCCCTTTCAACATTACCAATCGTGATTCTCTCTTACCTCAAAATCAAATTACGCAAAATGCACACACATTAATACGCTACTTCTCCACCTTTTATGAGGTTTAACAAATGATACTCAAAAAAAAAAGAAAGAAAAGAAAAGAAAGGGAAGGGAGGGAAGAAAAGAGAAAAGAAAAAATATTTCTGCTTTCTGTGCTCTTAAATCTTGGATCTCATGTCCAGAAACATTGTATTATTATCCAGATTAGGAAGTCCTGCAAAAGCTCGTAGGGGTTGTCTATTTGTACAAATGTAATCGGACAATTTTTGTGTGAATGGATTTGCTTTTTGTGAAGGTTTGTTTTAAACTGCACATGTGTAAAGATTCCCTAATTTAGTGGTTTGCTCTAGTAAATTAAGGCAGTTAGATCATTTAACACAGTGAGTGAATTGAATAGGCATTTGTCATATCAACCACCTGAAAATTATGTCAATACCCGGTTTTGGGCAACCTCACTGACATCCACAAAGCTACCCTAATTTTCAGAGAAAGCGATGCATTTTTCTGCTCCTCTCTGTGCCAAGGGCCACAAACCCACGTGATGGAAGAGAGTGGCGTCTTGATCTTGGTGCTGCCTAAGAAGCTCACGCTGGTTCCGCCAAATCTGTGGTAGAAATCAGGTCAAAATGGCCTTCTTGGCATCTGTGTGTACTTTTCTAAAGCTTTCTATAATTTGGAGGAGACCAAAAGGAAATTACAAAGAACAGCAGTTAAGTAGTCTCAAAGTGATCCAAAATACGTTTTCAGGCATACCAAACCTATAGGCTTTTTTATTGTCAAGGCCTACCTAGGAGAGTTTTCTTTCTTAAGAAAGGAAACAGAAAAGCCTCTGTGAACAGTTTCCTTTAACACAAATTTTTGATTCAGATAGATTTTTTACTACACATACCAAAACTATGTTTTGGTTCAAAGAAAGGTGTGTGTGTGTGAGTGTGTGTGTGTGTGTGTGTGCGCGCGTGCGCGCGTGAGCTTCGGAACTTAAGAGCTTCTAAAAGAGCAGAATTTCTTAAAAATGGAGAAGAGATAATGCTGGTGGTGAGAAATGGCTAGAGAGCAGTAATAGGCAGGAATCCAGGGGAGAAAAAACTATTTTAATAAATCTTCCCTTGTCCTTTTGCCCTCAATTTCATTTTCCTCCCATTGTCTTCTAGTTAGTTGGGTAGTTTCTCTTAATAGAAGCAGCAAGATGGATTAAAGGAGTCAAAACAGAGAAGTTAGAAAGAATAGAGAGGGTTTTAATATGAAAAATAAGTAAGAAAGTAAGGTTAGAAATAAATGGAGTAAAAAGAAAAGAAAACTAATTAACGAAACAGATATCATTGTGAGCTGGAGTTAACCCAAACAAATTCAAATCAACTTGTATTGTCTGTGATTCTACTATGTGCAAAGTCTCAAGTACATTCAAATGTCTGAAAGTTTTTACTTTTAGAAGGTTTTCATGAAATCACAAAAACACATAAGGCTGAAGTCAGGGAAGAGTATATGAAGTTGTGATTTGTATGGTTCTAATTAGAAAAACATACTTAATTATTTTATATGCATGGGTATACTTATTCCAATTAATATATTAGACATTTTTGTATAGATATTTTTAATGAAATAAAATGGACCAAATTTTAATTTATAACAAACTTCTCAGGAAAATCTATTTTACTCATACTGAAGGGTACCTCCATATGTTACTTTAATTATGCATCCTAATTTCCATAATTGAAATCCTATTATAAGCAAACATTCTTTTGGGAGCAAGACTATCAGATGAAATAACTACATATCATTAGGACTAATGAACATTCTTAACCTTAATCTTAATCAAGAAGATATTTAGTAACTAAACCTAGAGTTTTAATTTGAGAAACAAGAAATGTAACAGTAGAAATTCTTTATTACAATGTTGGAAAGTAAAGAGTAATTTTTTGTAATCATACAGAAAGGAGATAATGTAAATATATATTTACATGTAACGGTATGTGTTTATAATTATCAGTTAATATCACATCATAAACAACAAAATTAAAGAGACTTTTTAGTTTGTATATAATTTTATGCTTATTATTTTTGAAAGATAATTTTTAATGGCAAGGTAGCATTTTATCAAGTGGATATACCATCTTTTAACCAATTTCTTCTTGTTAGACATTTTGGATATTTCAAATATTATGCTACTATAAATTTTAAACATAAATCTTGACTGTATGTTAAAAAACTCAAAAGTAAGAACTCTGGAAAATGGAAATATTGAAATAAAATTATAATCATTTTAATACTCTATAAATATTTACTAAAATATAATTTTGTGTGGTTATTCTAAATCCCACTTTATGAACATATTAACTTCTTTATACCTTAACCAAAAACTGCTAGTTTTCCTCTATTATTTTTAAACTTTAGTTGATTCTGTAGGTGAAAACTATATTTCATTGTTCAGGTTTTTTCATGTATTTTACAAATTGTGAACTACTCATTAATGTTACATATGTTACACATAAACTTCAAATAATTTTGTAAGTACTTCTATACCCAATCTGCTGTACGAATAATTATTTGAATGTTAATTTATATTACACTAAACATAATTATTATTTTTCTTTTTAAACATATGTCTATCACTTTATATATTTCTATTTTATAAAACTAGAGAAAAAGAAATGCTTAAACTATATGAAACAAACTATAATTCTCTTTTATTTAAAAATTTTCTCACCCTATCATTGTTTTATGAATATAATCAGTAAAATTGACTTGTAATATACCTGTTGCTGTTGAAAAACTTGAGTCACAAATAACTGGGTCATCTATATTCTCCACAAAAATTGTAAATGTGTAGATACTGGTATTATTTCCATTATCTCTGGCCTCAATTTCCAAAAAGTAAGCTTTAGAGTTATTTGGGTTGTCAAGGTTCAAAGGCTGAAGAAGCGTGATTATGCCTGTGTCTAATGAAAAGAAACAAAATGAACAGTTACCAAATTCAAGTAATTAAACATGTTAATTTATTCATATTGATAGTGTTTTAATTCACTTAATAATATACATTTTTAGTGAATAAGAAAAATGATGTTTAGCAATTCTACATCACTACAAATATTTATTTTAAAATGCCCACTTGACTTATACTTACCATTAAAATATAATTAACTATTATAAATGGTCTCATCATATTTTCCTCTAAGTCTCTAAATTATTATTGGTGCATCTGCCAAGCATAAGGAAGCATCTCTAGTCAAACCATATTAAAATTTTAATCATGTATTGTTTCTGCCATCTGACTTAATCTTATTGTGGTTAAAAATGAAAAATGAGCTCAGAGGTCAAACTTAGGAACGTTTGTGAAGACAGAGATGACTATGTATCCCTCATACAACCAAGGGAGATTCTTGATTAACTGGGAAGGTCAAAAGTTAACAGCAGCCATTTCCATTCTTACACATGTTTTTGCTGGTCCACTGTTTCATCACTAGTGTGAAGCAGCAGCTGGGTCTGCCACTGTTTACACACCTCTGGATCCTCTTTCAGCTTATCTGACTCCTAGAACAGGTGAACGTGCCCAAACTTGTGATGAAAGGCCACAGTTTGTGCAGGATACCCGCACCACGTTCAGGGGCAACAAGAACTGACAGGGGTTTTAGTCCATCCTCCTGGAGCCCAGCACGTGCCTGCATGTTCTTATCTATCCTTCATCTCCTTCACTTTATAACCCCCTTCCTTCCTGACTTCCTGCATTGTGGACTTCAAGCCCCAGCATCATACACAGAGACAACAGCCTTCCAGAGACTGCTTAACTAGCTTTCACAGTTCTATTCCTGGTGTTTTTTGTTTCCTTGTGGCTGAACACCATCATTCAATCAAGTGCTGTGACAGACCACAGGAAAGCAGTATCTCAGAGCAGTAATCCTGTTCACATAGACGGAAATGTATCCATAGTCAAATATCTAAAATATAATTATTAAGGGAAAGTTCCAAATTGCACAAAGGAAATTAAGGCAATAGATATGACTTAAGTCATCCTATAGTCTACCAGAACTTCACAGAAGCATTTGTCCTGGTTGCCTCTGAAAGTTAATGGCTAGTTTCACAACTAAGGTTCTGTGACACTCTTTATTTCACAAGAATGTCATTTTAACAAATAAGAAAACAGCAACTGTCAAATGCCACATATTTTTGGTTTCTTTGTCCATATTTAATTTAATCCTGTGGTAGTTTTACCAGGCCAACTTCTAAATGAAATGCAGAGATCGGATAGTGAATGTTGAACAAAAGCTGGGTCAAAACGGGTGTTTAAAACTTACTAGGGTCCAAACCAAACCTTCCCTGCTGAGTTTTAAAGGAATAAGTAATGCTGCTATCTTCATCTTGATCTGTTGCTCTTACTCTTGTTATAATTTCCCCGACAGGTTTTTTTTCAGTCACATTAATAGTATCTAAAGGAAATGGCCTAAAGAAAAGAAAAAGTGGTCAGGAAAAAATGTTGAAAATACAGCTTGAATGTATATAGGCTGTTATGATAACTTACAAAGAATCTTTTGGGTTTGTGATGATACCACCTTCACTTGTCAAGAATTTAATAATTCTAAAAGCATTAAAATATTAGTGGATCAAAAAACCGTGGTACATTTACACAATGGGATACTATGCAGCAAAAAGAAAGAAGGAGTTCATACCATTCGCAATAACATGGATGGATCTGGAGAGCATTATGCTAAGTAAAATAAGTTAGGTGGTGAAAGACAAATACCACATGATTTCACCTGTAATTGAAGACTAATCAACAGAACAAACAAGGAAGTAAAATATAACCAGAGACATTGAAATGAAGAACAAACTGACAGTGAACAGGAGAGGGGGGATGCGATGATGGGGGGGCAGGGGATGGGTAGTCAAGGAACATATATGGGGGACACATGGACAGAGCCAAAGGGGGGGGATCAAGGGGGGATGGGGATAGGAGGGGTCGGGGATGGTGGTGGTGGGAAAATGGACAAAACTGTACTTGAACAGCAAAAAAAGTAAAAAGAAAATCCATTTTCAACACAAATTATTTAATTATTTTACATATGCTTTAATTTTTAATCATCTAGTACCTGGTATCATGCATCAAGGATATCATTGCATCAGAGATAAAAACTAAAAAAACAGATTGAAATAGCGTACCTCTATTATTTTAAGAATCAAATGTATGGAATAGCTGGTAACTGAACATAAAGAACTTAATATTGTCATTTTCATCTTGTTATCATGTGTGATGAAATCCTGTCCAAAGCGATAACTTACAAAAGCAAAAAATCAAAACATTTCTCATAAATTTATTTCTCATCTCTTTAAATTATAATTAAAGTTCCTGATCAATTTCCAGAACACTTCTGAACCTTCCGTTTCTTTTTATTTAGCCTACTATTCAAGCATCAGACATTTTGTGATAACCTACAATGTGTCGTTCCACTTTATACTCAGAGGGCGAAGCCTGCTCCTGCTCTTGGTTATCTCACTGCTTACGGGGAACACAGATATAAATAACTATAATGCTGTGCGATAGATGGTACACATTTAAAAAGAAGGAAAGACTAAATCTGGGGTTGAAAAAGAGATTGAAGGATGTTCTCAAAAAAAAGTTGTAAAGTCAAAGGAAAAGGAGGTGAGTGGGTGACGTCATTCCTCTGAGCAACCTTGTTGACCACGATAATCCAGTGTGGCTTTCCCTTTACAGTGTGGTTTCTTCTTTATACCGAAATATAATGTAACTCCCAATATTTACATTTTGGATCACTTTATATTATTCCCTTCTTTCTTTCATTGGAATTGAACATTCTGTGTCGCATAGAGATGAAAACAATATTTTTGGACAATATTTTAGTGATTTTGCCATTGGTTTTAATACCTAGCTTAAATTATACTAAGTAAAAGCAAGAAGTTCATTCTTCCTGAAGGTGTGAAGGCAACAGAAAAATGTTCCAAAAAGTTGGTGGCATCTTAACTGCAAATGTAGGCTAACAGTGAGGGTAACTATCTCCAGAAATAAACGAGACACTAAGCTCCACATTTGCTTCTGTTGTTAAGATAATATAAGTTAGAGGGAATTTGAGGACTCAAACAATGAATTACTATCCTTCATCTGTAGAGATATAACTTAGCAATAGAAGAAAAATATTTGAATACTACTATTTTTCTTTTTCTCTTTACTAATTGAAAAAATATTTGATGGGAGGTAGGTAAAGGTGGAAGAGAGTACAAGGAGGATAAGTGGTGATGAAAAAATAAAATAAAGTAATAAAAAATAACAGATTATTCTTAGATTATAGTAATATATTGGATAGCTACTTTGTTACTTTTTGAAGTGTAATATAACACTTAACAGACATTTATAATCTACAAATATTTTTGAATGTCACAGTTATTCCACAAAGTATGGGAGTAAAGTAGTTTAAATATTTTATTATTTCAAATTAATATATTTATTAAAAAGCTGTGTAAGAATGTTATAAAACCTGTTGTTTGGGGAAAAACAACGAAAGAAAAAAACACAAAAATCCTTTCACCATATTACAATGTTGGTCATTTCTGCATTTGTTTTACATTACTTTCTAGTATATATTTTACTATCTATATGTATCAATCATGGATATAAAATCATAGATTGTTAACATTATAACATAAACTATTTTCTATATAACTACATGATCTTTATTATTATTATTTATAGCACGTGAAAAGTTTAGATTGTCAGTTTTTATGATTACACTTTAAAATAAATATGCTTACTCAAATTGAGGCTTCTCATCATTTATGTTTCTGATTTTGATAATTAGTGTCCCTTGACAAAACAGACCAGTTGTATCTGTTGCTCTCAGCGCAAGCTGGAAAACCTGGAAAAAAGTTTTTAAAAATTTTACAATATACTATTCGGTAATATATATCTTTATGTCTCAGTTAATTGCTTTTCAAAAATCTTTTTTTCTATTAGATATATCCTTATATTTTTTCAAGGCAGTTAAAAAAATGTAAGTGCTTTCTTAGTTAACTAGATTAGTTGCATATTTCAAAGTAGCTTCATTTTGTATGCCATTGTTTTACTCGAAGGTCTTTGTAACTTGGTTGCATACCTAAATATACTTTAAATGAACAAAAAGATAGTGAATGAATTCCAGATTAAATCATGAATCCAAAGTACAATGCATTGAAACTACTTACAAAGCAGACTGTTTGAAGCTAAATGCTAGAAACAGGACGAGTTACTCCTTGGGATCAAGAACAGGAGGGTGGTAACTTCAAGAGTTGAGAATGTCATCAAATCTCAAATATTTCCCTTACCATCCTATCACACATCTGATGCCTTAGATATTATTTATTCATACATGTGTTGCAACCTTTCAAGGCCAGACAGGTTCATGAGATTCAGGTAGATGGAAGAATATTCATGGAGTTGTTGGGATGTCTGACATGTCTTTATTCAGGGATTGGCGATCCATGCACACTGCAAGCTACGTGTCACATTGCATGTCACCGGCATGCCACCGGTCCCCCCTCTGCATGTCTGTGTCTGCGTGCACTCAGTGAGAAGCTCCTACCTCCTTAAGTATTTGCACAAGCAAAGCTGGCATCAGGCCAAAAGGTTCAGTAACATAGCATGATTTGCTCTTGCGAGCCCACTTCGTGTTATCAGAACTGTTTATCAGACCCAGGTCCGAAGCTATGAGAACACACTTTATCAGACCCACGCAAGGTTGTGAGAAATTGCCCTCTCATTACCCAGACACCTGGGTGAGGAAGCCAGACTGCCTCCACTTACCCTACAATACATATCAGCAAGTGTCCTTTAGAAAAAGAAAAAGTAAAACCCACTGTTGAGCCCTGGCTGGGTTGTGGGCCAGGCAACTGATCAATGTACCTCTTGCACATCAATGCTTCTCTCCCTCTTTCTCCCTCCCTTCCCCTCTCTCTGAAGATAAATAAATAAATAAATAAATAAATAAAAACCCACTGTTGAGGCAGTAAGATATCCACTAAAACAATTCTTAAGCAAACTTTCAATAAACCTTCACAATGTATGAAAAGAGTCTGGGCTGAATAAGAAACCGATAATGATTGCACTGAAGTCTCTTGGATGGATACTAACATACCAAATGTCATAATATGAACTAGTGAGCTATGGAGTGGAAAAATGAAGTAAGTCTTAAAGGACTTAGCAGGAGTTTGGTTGAATGTGTGAGTCAAGGCAAGCAGGGGAAGTGAGGCAGGAAATGACCTTAAGTTTGGAACTGAACTGCTTACTATGTGGCTTATATGTATAATTTCCAATTTTTATCCACCTAACATTAACCTCATACTGTAGTCGACCACACAGATTGCTTATAGATATATTATTAGCATCCCTACCATCCTGTAACATTCAGTATATCCAAACTGAAATTGATATTGAAATCATTGACTTCCTTCTACCATTTGTGTTCTTTTAGTCTAGAAAGTTGAGATCATCTTCAATTATTAATGCTTCTTTCTCCAAATATTTTTAAGCATCATATTCTCTATTTTTTGTAAATTTTTATGTTTTCCATCTTATGTATATTTTCTCAATTACCTTGTTAAAATAATACATGTTGAGGATTTCTGAAATGACAATGCTTTACTACTACTGATAATAATTTATCTATTTATTTCTCAAATATAACACCTCATTTCTATGTGGTTATGTCGATAGTTCTCTAGCTACTTTCTTTCCAGTCAGCTGGTCCTACTTACATATCCTTCATTTTCCACTCAGAAAAATCTCCCCAACAATGCTTTCTTTAAATTGCCTTTCTCATGGAAATATCAGAAATTGTTCTTCTTTTCTACTATATTAATTTCAAATTTATTTATAAGGTTTATATCCAATCTTACCTTGGCTACTTTTGTGTTTTGCCAATATTATGTGGGGCAGGATATGAATGTTCAAGTAGTTTCGGTATGAAAGTTTAAATGTTTTAAGTTTCTTTCATTTCTTTGATGTTCAGAAAGATTTAAATTTTTTTGGTTTGTTGATTTAATTTTTCTGATTATAATGCTACTTAAAATGTTTTCTTCTTAAACTTTTTTTGTTATTTATTTTATTTATTTAATCTTTACTGTATTTTTTCCCATTACCATTTAGTTCTCTTATACCCCCCTCCCCTCAGCAGTCGACACACTGTTGCCCGTGTCCATGAGTCCTTTTTCCCTTTTGCTCAATCCCTCTACCTCTTTGCCTCTCCCCCGCCGCCCCTAGCTGTCATCCTGCTCTCCATCTATGAGTCTGCCCCCATTTTCCTTTTTAGTTCAGTTTGTTCATTAGATTCCACATATGAGTGAAATCATATGGTATTTGTCTTTCCCTGACTGACTCATTTCACTTAGCATAAACTTCTTTACATAGATCTAAAAAGTTAAAAAGTTAAGATGTGATCTGTATGTTTCAAGTAAGCACAAGAACTGGATCTGGGCTTTTGGTTAACTGCACTAATTCTCATAAATAAATCACACTAAACATTACTTTCCCTTAAAAAATAATAATGTGTTTGATTTTTCAGGCAGAGTTTAACATTATAAAAAATTCCTGTCACTCTATGTAAAATAAGAAATTAATTAATTAATTAATTACATGATATCCAGCATCAAAATCCAAGGTATCGTTGCCTCTCAAGCTAACAATGCCATTTACAGAATCCACTCCAAAACAATTTGCTCCATTCTTTGGTCGAGATAACTGTGTCTCAATTGAGTACTAGAAAATCACAATATGCGTTACTCACACTAAAATAAATGAAAAGGTATTTGGAAGATCATTAAGATATAATAATAAGGCAAATATGAAAAACATTCTCTATTTTCACCCTGATTAATTTGTCTTCCCTTATGATCTCGTTTGCATTAAAACCACTGGCATATACTGATGCAGAATACAGGAAAAATAAGAGTTGTTTAGCATTTCCACAACCAAAAGTTATATTTTTTTAGAGCTGCACAACAGTATACATATTTTTCTAAGAGATTTTCAAAACAAAAGCTTAATTCTGATTCTGCACACTAATACAACTCTGAAAGAATGTACAAAATAAACTCAGTATCACTCGGTCTGAATTTAGGAAACAAAACAGAAATTATAAGGATATAAACCAGTTCAAATATTAACGTACTTGAATATGAAATTTTTAATTTATCTTTCTTTTTTATTTATTTGACATCACCTTGAGAAGTAGATATAGAGTCACAAAATTATCTGAAAATAAATTTAATTTGAGATGAGGTAAAATTTGTGTAAAGTTCAATTATATATGCATATTTTTTTAATTTGATAAAGCACTAGCCTTTAACAATGTAAGTAATTCTCAGAACACTAAATAATCACCTGCTACATCCCTATCCTATTCCTGCAAATGACATAACTTGTAATAACTTTTTTCTACTGGGCCACAGGTTATTTTTTTCATTTATTGAAAAGACTAATCTAATAGGAAAGCACTCATATTTCTCAACAATTTCATATTAACTTGATATTGGCTGGTCTACAACAAAATATTTTTGAGCAGGGATTTTTGAGTACTTTAACTGATTAGAGCCCATATCACTGAAGCTTAGCTGTGGAAATCAAGGGCAAGAGGGATTAAGTGACTTCCCCAGGATCACATCATTCATTGGTGATAAAGCCATTGCTTGACCCAAGTCACCTGACAGGTCCATTACTTCACTCCAATTCAATGCTCCCTGACTTCATACTGTGAGTTACTAAATTAAAAGTAGTAAACTTTTTCCATACATGTTTAAAAAGAACAGCTGCAGAGCAAGCGTGCTTTTTGTAGTCCAATGCACCACTAAATTCTCCAGATAGAGCTTTATAGCTTCTTTTTATTTTGCCAAATCTCTAAAAGACTTTACAACCATGAATCAATTATGAGAAAAGCAAGTCTCTTACAGTTAGTAATTAGGGTATTGAAACATCACAAAAATATAATCACACTCACATGTGTCATTGAAATAGCTAGAGAAGTGAAATAGTTCTCAAAAGCATCTAAAAGGCACAGCCCTGGCTTCAGGTCAGCATTGACATCTTCATACCTGCTGCCCATGTCCATTAGACATCATATTATTATCTTGTACACATCAAAAAGAAAACAAACTTCTTAAACACTATTTCTAACATTAACATAAATATTGTGTTATTGTTGGCAACTTCATTATATTCCCTCTAATTATCAAATTAAATATATTAACTATTCTTGAGAAATATTTCCAAAGCATAGTGCTTTATGCCAAAGTGATTATATCTATCTATATATATATTATTATAGATATATATCTATCTATATATATCTATCTATATCTATCTATATATCTATCTATATCTATCTATATATATCTATCTATATATTATATCTATATCTATCTATCTATCTATCTATATCTATCTATATATCTATCTATATCTATCTATATATATCTATCTATATATTATATCTATCTATATATATCTCACATAATGATCACCATTTACCATCAGTCTATCACCATTTGAAGAGTCCTCATCTGTGGCTGTCACTCTATAAATGGGCTGAAATAATGGATAGTCCTCATCAATTTCTAAGGTAGCTGCAAAGCAAAAATCAACATATTACATTAAAAAATTGAAGTATATGATGCATGTATTAGCTCTTTATATATAAAAACAGAGCAATATAATTTCAGATTATATAGTGGGTTTCAAATAATATTTTAAGATAGCCAGATATTTTTTCTTATTTTTATAGAAAACCATCTTTGGCTTCCTATCATCTTTCCTGCCCCTACGAGTGACTTACCTTACTTTCTGGCTCAGTCTGTGCAACTATAGCTTAAAGAAGAAAAACATGACATGCAGGCTGACAGACTGTCACATGGGGATTCAGTGGGGTAACCTCACAAAAGATTCTTCTACTCCAATTTCTAGACCTGAAGGAACCATGCATGGATAAGCTTTCTTAGAAATATACTTGCAGACAACTGATTGACTTCCAGTTCTCACATCTCTTCTTCCCTCCTCCCATAGCCTTGACCACAAGTAAAAACCCAAACTGCAAACAACACAGGAAGAGTGACCCCAACAAAGGCTCAGGTCAATTGTTTTGTTTTCCTGGCATATCTCTCTCTCTCTCTCTCTCTTTCTCTCTCTCTCGGTGTGTGCTTTATTACAGTCCATACAGTATGAGTTTAAGAGTTTAACTCAAGTTCGGAATAAGAAATTTTAAAATTTTCTATTCTTTACATGTATTTAGCACCAAATTTATATGTTATAATAAATTTAAATTTTAACATTTTGCCCAACTATATTTAATTGATCTTTGCTTTTCTAATGCAGTTACATTTAAAGTGAGTGAGCAGGAGATGTGGAGGTAGGTGAAGATAATAAGATAATAAAGATAGCGGTGACTGCCTAGAAGCATGTTCTCCAATATTTTCACCAAAAAAAAAAAAAAACAGAACAAAGAAGAAATAAAAGTACACAAAAGCCTACCCTCAGTATAACTTGAAATAGAGTGTGACCAAATTTCATAATAAAGTTAAGATTCTTTTAAAAAAAAAGAAACAAATTCAGCAAATTCTGGTAAATAACCTCTCAAGTTTCCTTCCAACCATGAGTCCTTGTGTTATGCAAAGGGTAACACAGAAAAGCTGTGGGAAGTGAAAAGAGAAAGCAAACTACAAGCCTGAGATTAATGTAAAATTGCTGCCAGGAATAGTCAGTCAAAGTGCTGATTTAACTCTTCTATTATGTTGAAAGTACTGTATTTGGGAGATACATAGGTAAAAAACAAAATCAAGTTTCATGTGCCTTGATTTGTTTTTCTTAATGGAAAATAAATAATAAAAATAAAAGTAATTTTAGGATAAATAATTTTAAATAGAATGATAAATGAAGTAAAATGTGTGCTAGAAATACACTGGTATCTATTACTTGTTTTTGGCTCAATCTGAGAATTGAGTTTAAATTGTTTTACATTGTTTACCATTTAAATAGATGTCAGATTTAGTGATACTTCATAGCATAAGCCTGAACAATTCAATGCAAAGAAAATCAATAGAAGAATATGTGTATTGGACCCTCAAAGCTCTTAAGTTAGTCTCTGTTCTGTTTATTCAACTTTCTACATAAATTATTTCAAACCTTGTCCTTTTGCCCCAAACCTCTTACTCTGTCCCTTCTGTCTTACTGCCCCTAGGAGACCTCTCTTCTTACTGCACAGAATGGGAATAATTAGACTAGTGATAGCTCACCTTTTCCCGTAAGATCTACAACCCCACTAACAAATTTGCACCTTTTCTGCTCCTTTTATAGTGAAAGGAGAGAAATTCACTAATGATAATCCCTCTCCCCTAGGAGGTGAGTCCTCTGTTACTTTCTCAGGAACTTGATTCTAATTTTATCTTTTATTTTCAAATACTCCCTTACTACTGTCAATTTTTTGTTAGCACTTCCATTAAAAAAAAAAAGACAAAGAGAAGAGGAAGCACCCTGGCCCAGAGCACATTTTAACTATGGCCCTGTCTCTCTCCTGCCTTCAGGTCTGGAGTTGTTTTTTTTTTTAATATTTCTTCACCTCCCACTAAGTCTTTAGTCCACTCCACTAGAAGTTCTGCTCCCACTACAAACACTGAAACTTCTCCCTAAAAGTCATCAAAGGCTTCCTCCATGCTACCAAACCCAATCAATACTTAGAGTCCATATTATTTGACTTTGACATTTACGCAGTTGACTCTTGCTTTTTCTCTTGGAACAAAAAAAGATCTTTGCAATCTATAGGATTTTCTCTAAAACTTCTGAGTAGTTCTAAAAAATGGCCTGAGAAAATCAAACTTGGCAAGGTTCCTGGACATCCATTAAGTCCTCAGATCAGACAAAATCCTTATGATTGCTTTTCAGATCTTAACAACTTAATAACCTGCTGTCTCCATCAGCCACCAATCTACTCTGTCATCCTTGAGTGCACACTTTTACCACCGCATATCCTAGACAGAGCCAACGCTAGGAATGGAGACTCAAGGGTTCTCAATGTGACACGAAAGGGGCTGTATATCAAGGAAAGCTTGGCGAGGTTGCTTAGAGTATTACTCCTTGATCAAGAGAAAAAGACAAATAAAAAACAAACAAGAAAAAAAATCTATGCAGGTATTCTAGTTACTTATTCATATCTATAGCCAATATCATTGTTGAATAAGTATATATGTGTATGTGTGCACGTGTTTCCTTTGAAAAACAATTGCACGTGGTTATCAGAGAGCATTGCCTTTAATAATCAAAATTAGAAAAAAAATACTTTTGCATCAGCATAGTAAACATTACATTTCTAAATATAATCAGTGTCCCTTTAGTAGTTTTTAAGAAAAGGAATGTGATATTTCAACACAATATAATAGAGATGCAGGTAAAAATCCTACTTTATTTTTATAATCAATTTAAAAGTTACTTAATATGGCTGTTTAATTAAATAAAAAATTGGTTTTAGTTTATAAGGTCCACATTTCAAACTAATTTAAAATTTTCTCTTATATATTTTAAAAGTAATAGTTTATATTGATGACTTTTCAAATCAAAAGATAATAATGCATGCTTTCAAAAATACTATATTTTAATTGAATGATAGAGAAAATTTCTTTCAGGCACACACTCAAATAAACTGGGATCCTTAATTCACCAGCACTTTTTCAGAGATTAGAAAGTACCATCTGAAAAGAGAAAGCTTAAAGTTTCAAGGAATTTTCAACTCACTAAATATAAAAATAAATTGAAAGTGTAAAGATTAGTATATAAATTTTTATATGACAGATGAGATTAATAAATGGTTGGTTAATTGATTTCACCTAAACTTTGATCCCATCTCTCTCCTACTTGCTCTTTCATGTGTCTTCAACCACCCGGTCAAATGTATTCTCCCCATTTGTTTGTAAAATTACCCAAAAGTCTCCCTTTAAACCAAATACATCAGACAAAACTCTTAATTCAATACAGTTTTGCCACTGCCTTCTCTCCAGTTTTACATGGAAATTTACTGTAAAAAGTGGTTTTTATTTTCATAACTTCACTTCTCAATCTGCTGTATTCTGGCTTGCACCCCTGTAACACCAATAAATTAGTTCTCAGTAGGCTCATTAGTTATTATCCCTATATCACTAACCAAATACGATGGACATTTTAATACCTGTTCTTACTTGGTTGTGGAATTCAAGTCTACAAACCACTGGCATTCTCTTTCAATTACTCTTCCTTTGCCATGTAGGGTATAACTCTCTTTTTTCCACCACCACTTTAGCTGCTCCTTATCCCCCTTGGCAGGTTGTTTCTTCCTCACATCACTGAGTGTAGGAGTTCCTCAAGGTTTGGCTATGTGCCCTTCGTTCTTCTAATTCTCTGCTCTTTCGCTGAATAATCTCATCCAAATCCATGGTTTTAATTACAAAACATTTGCAGCCCTAGGCAAGCCCTCTGAGCTCAACTAATTACTTCAACTCTCCTTTGATATATCAAAAACAATATGTTCAAAACTGATCTCATAATTTTTCTCTTCAAATTTGACCTATTTCTAGATTTTTCTATCTTAACTGAGGATCTCCAAACCAGTTATGTAAATCAGAAACCTCAAATTCCTCCACTCTTCTTTTATATTAATTTAATACCAGATTCATTTACTATTCGAATATCTCCATACAATTCTTTTATCTTTATCTCCATAGCCTTCCCAGGCCAAATTATACCATTCTTTTCCTGAATTACTGAAATAACCTGATAATTAGTCTTCTCTCTATTCCATAGGTCTTCAAACTGCCATCCATGAGCCAAATCTAGACTACTGCCTATTTCTATAGTCTGTAAGCTAAGAATTGTTTTTCATTTCTAAATGGTAAAAAAAAAAGTCAATGGAAGTAATATTTTGTGACACGTGAAATTTATATGGAATCCAAATTTCAGTGTTTATAAAGTGTAACAGAAAACATACACACCCAATTATTTACATAATATCTATTTCTTCATTCTTATCCTGCTGGCAGTTTGGTAATAGAGATAGAGATCACATATGGCGCTCTCCTTGCTTCAAAATCTATAAATTGTAGTAATCCAGTCATAACAGCATTGTGAGTACCATGTTATTATTTATTACCATGCTTAGCTCTCTTGACTAAATAAGAAGAGAAACGTGAACTTTGAATCCTGCACTTTTAAAGCATGGAGTGTAGATTACTTGGTTATTCAATTATGTGGCAAAACGATGTTTTTATTGTACAAAGTCACTGTAGCTGTGACGAAGGAATATGATGAACATCAGAATTACAAGACCAAGCACTCATCACAATATTTCTATTTAGCAGGAGAACAATGGTCAGAAAAAATTTTAAAAATATAAAACAAAATATTCAATGATAACTGATTTTATTCACAAAAATAAATCAATATTAGGCTACAACCAAAATAAGATCCTGAGTGGCTCATTTGCTAACCAAGCTACAGAAACTATGCACTGATATGGAGTTATTTAATCCCCCCACCCAATAAAAGAAATTTATCTTCTCAAAAGAACAAATTTATTTTTCCCATTAGGAGACCTCTATTATAAAATTGTTAAGCAATTGTTGCTACTGTTGTGTTTTTTAATTTTTTAAATAAAATTTATATAAATGTGTCTCCTACATTGTTGTATAAGTACTACCTAAATAATATCCCTGATTTTGCCTTTTAGCCTTCAAAACCCAAAATATTTATTATATGGCCATTTACAAAATCTGTTGATACCTCTTCTATGTTTGTACCCTTCAAATCTTTCCCTACAGTCAACCAGATGGTTCTATTTAAAACACTTTTCTGCTTAAAATATTTAAAAGGATTACCACACCCTTAGGACAAAAAACAACATTCTTAAACTACCCATTTACCTTTCCACAGTCATTTTCAATCACATTGGTTAGTGCTATATCCTTTTTAATCACAGTAGACTTTCAATTCTTCTTATCCTGTTCTATCCCCCCTCAAGGCACTTGTACATACAGTTCCTTCTACATGAAACACTGTTCCCTCACTTCTTGCTTATTTACTTAGAAAAGAGTTTGGATCTAAAGTATTATCAATTCTTTAGAGAAACCTTCCCTTATGTCTCTGACCCTGTCAATCCCCACATAAAAACACGCACACGCATTATTTGCTTTTATAGTATGAAAATACCCTTTGAAACTTAAAAGTATTAAAATCAATTACTCGTGACATTTTCATAAGTAAAGATTTAAATTTATGTATTAAGTAGTCAAAGCCTTTTATTTATTTTTTTTCTCTCCTGCCTCACTTTTTTACAAGCCTTTAGAAGAATCTATATCACTGTTTTTAGTTTATTTGCTCTCTAACTTCTTAATTGTGGTGTAAGACTTTCTACCTGGCAAATTTTTTTTTCCAAACAGTTCAATAGAAAGATAATATGTTTTCTTGTATACGTGAATATTTGTATGCATTTTTGTATATTTGTGTAAACACACATTATACAGAGACTAAAAAGTCACTAGAGTTTCCAACTGGAAGAATGTGCCCGGTCTTTTCATTGTAAATAGCTGCTATAACTAAACCATAAGAAAATGACGCATCATACCTGTGCCTGCAGAAAACTGGGGGTCAGCAGCACAGTCTGGAGCTTCCGGAACGTCAATGATATTAATGGTCAAAACATGTCTCATGAACCCTCCAGTATCAACTATCAGTAGAAACCTTCTGGGATCAGTTTCATAATTAAAAATTTTGGTAGAAGTGATTATCCCAGAACCTGGTTAAGAGATAATCCATGAATTATAATTCATATAAATATAAAGAAACATACTTTTTGAGTCTTGAAGTTACCGATTTTTATTTTTTGCTATCTCACAAAAAAAAAGACTTAAAATATGAACATAATACAGAACTCTAATAGTTGACCTATTTTTTAAATGTTACAATTTAGACTTCTATTATTAGTAAATATATCTTTATTAAGCTGTATTTTGCTTTCAAACATCTTCATTGAAAACCATTTCCAAAGGTTACAGAGACCATGAGTGACAGAGATCATATTGTGGTCACAATACAAGCCTACATTTTATTAACAGAGAAAAACAATTGTTTGTTTATATCTGACTCCATTAGTTGTTATGAGTTTACCTAAAATCGTAAATTAGGTTTGCGAGCTGGCACCCAGGGCAACTTTATCACAAAGATTTCACTGTTATCGCAGGAGGCATACTACCTCCAAAAAGGTAATTTTATATGCTACTTACTTTAAAAGCAATCAGTTCCCTGCTGGGCTAGTTTGAGATCTGGGTGTAGAATATTTGACTATTTTAAATGAAGACAAAATATCAAGAGTGTAGATAAAAGGAAGAAAAACAAAGATACTAATCAAAATAATATTTTTGTATTATTATCATGGGCAAGATTAGTTCCATTAAATTTAGGTATTTTTAAAGAGAGCCATCAATTTCTAACAAAGAATATCTTTTAAAAATATTTGGGATATTCTTAGAAAGTTCTGAATCACAAAAGCAGAAGGAGTAAAGATTATCCTTAATTATAGGAAAGTCACTATTATCCATAGGCAACTCTTTTTAAAAATATAAATACTAACCAATCTTAGGTAATGCATTTAATACAGACAAAAATTTTCTCTGTAACGAATAAGTCATTTAAGTTTTTGCTACATTTAAAAAATTGTGTGGGGTTATTATTAGTCAAGCAAAATCATAGAAAGAAGTAAGAACGACCTAATGTTAAACTTTTTTCAAATTAAAGTGGAGCTTATATGCCCCTTTCCAAACAGAACAGTAAACAATCTCAAAGTGTGGGGTTGGTCCAGACCCACAGAGAATGTTAATAGATTCAGCCACTGGGTGGCTGTTTATTATAATGTTTCCTAAAGGTCTCCTCCAGCCAGATTAATGCGACTAAAACTTGATTGAGTAATCCTGTGAGTTTCTCCTGTCCCCTCTACCCTAAGCAAGGTATTTTTAACCCTAATTGTGGTGTGAAAGATACATGGTAGGAAGAGTCCCAGTTTACGTACTGAAGACATGTTAACTAACTTGTGTTTCGATAGAATCATGTGGATTCATTGAGGACCTAGAGGTCGAAAAACTAGGTTTCAGAAGTTAACATGGACTTTCCTTTGGAATAGACATGAACAAACTTTTGGATTTGGCCTTATGAATGAACCCAAGCAAAACCAAAGGAAAAAAAGTCAAGCAGAAAAAAAAGTAATTAAAACCCACAGAACTATGAACTCAGCTATATTTTGGAGTGGTTTTGTTATGTAGCTCCAGAAAACTGATATATGGAGCATGCACATTTGAAGAGTTGGGAGAATTAGAAATACAACCAAGAATTTTTTAGTGTAGAAACATGCATACAGATGCATAATCAAGACTTTAAAAAATGAATCAGGCATAGTCCTTTTGCCCAAGAGATATAACCAGTGAAATATAATTACTAAAGGGTGATTTAAAAATACATAAGAAGAGCATTTTACCTAATGTTGGAAGCAGGATGGATGTTGAAATTATTTCCCAGAGGGAAGAATTTCTGAACTAACGCCTGATAAATGTGGAAGAGTAGTTAAGTGAAGAAGAATAGAGGATTAAAAAGGACATGATTGTGCAAAGGCCCACAGATGGATGAGGGTTTATTCATTAGGGGATGCATATTTTGACTAAATATACAGATTTTATGGAGAACATCTTTTGAGTCTGGAAAGATAAAAAGGAGTTACATCTTTTAAAGACTGCTTTGTCAGTTTAAAGAGTTTGGAATTTACCTTGAGGAAAATAGCAATCTATCAGAGTTATAAGTGGTATGACAGTGGTAGATGATAGATAGTATATAGACAGGTAGATAGATAGATAGATGATAGAGATAGAAAGGGATAGATGTAGATATCAGAAATTATAGTGATATGATCCTGTTTGTACTTTGATAAAATTACCAAGCTAGTGAAGAGAAAATTGTGGAAGAAGGCAGGAGGCAAGATCAAAGAGGAGGCAGTGTGTGTAAAAATCTAGAGGAAAAGCATTCAGAAAGTAACAAGATAGTGTTAATGGAGATGAGGTAAATATCTTGAGCCTTTAAAATTCATAGGATTTGGTGATTGATCAGAGGTGGAAGGTGTGACAAAAGAAATCGGTATGCATGCCCCATCACACAATTTTCTGAAGGAAAGGTAACAGAAAATTTACCACACTTGATGGTGTTTGGGATGTCCTACACAATAGTAGATGATGATTAGTGGGGTTAAGGATTTTGTGCCTTAGTGATTGGCTGCATACAAGAGGACTGCTTTATGTTAATCACATAATGGTTAAAGTAGAAGCAGATTTTGGAACAGAATAAACAGTCCAGATTTGATTAATTCAACCGAATATGGTGGTGAGTATTTTTATTTTTTTAAGATTTTATTTATTTAGCTTTAAAGAGAGGGGAAGGGAGGGAGAGAGAGAGGGAGAGAAACAGCAATATGTGGTTGCCTCTTGCGTGTACCCTACTGGGGTCCTAGCCAGCAACCCAGGTATGCGCCCTGACTGGGAATCGCACGAGCAACCATTTGATGCACAGGCCGGCACTCAGTCCGCTGAGCCACACCAGCCAGGGCAGTGGTGAATATTTTTATAAAGTAGTCATATTGGTTTGGAGTTTAGTCACAATGTTTGTGCTCTGTATATATATTTGGGATCGTTAGAATATCTGTTGTAACTATAATCAAGGGGTAACTGAGATTGCTCAAGTAGAATGTGTAGAGTGTGAAGAGAAAGAGACCTAAATAGCCCTGAAAAACACAAACGTATACAGAATAGAGAAAGAACGCATGTTTAAAAAGTTCAAGGAGGAGAAAGAGGAACAGGAAGGGCAGGAAGACAGGAGGAGGCCAACGACTGGGAGATGGGGCTGGGGAAAACTGCCAGAGTATAGTCTTAGGAATCAGAGGATGAGAATGATTCAAAAATACGGGATGTTGCTAAATGTTGTAATGTTAGAGATTATATGAGATAAAATCTGAATCATGGTACTGTATTTAACAATGAAGAAGATCACTACTTATGGTGAGATGTCTTAGCGAAGTCATCTGTCAATATTCAAACTGACCTTTGTTCAAGAATAAAAGCTAAGTGCAGGAATGGAAAAAGTGGTGTAGAGAATTCTTTAAAGATGTCTGGCTAGTAAGAAACAAGAGATAGTATATAAAATGTAAAAAGGAAGACAATAAAAAAAAGAGGGATGTCAATCAAGAGTGGGTTGTCTTAGCATAGAAAAGCCTTAAAAAGCTATTGAAACTTAATAGAATGGAATTGGTAGAAAAGAAGAAAAAATATCAGGAAAATTGTAAAAGTCGTTCAGCAAGATCTCTGAAGAGGGGAAAAATATGGAACACAGAACACAGTTGAAGGAAATGGAAGGAGATAATAGAAAGCATACATCTTTCTTTGTGACAAAACAGCAGAAAGAACAGGTGGATTACAAAGAGCCAACTATCTGTTGGTAACAACAGAGGGAAATTTTCTCCTGATTGCTTACATTATTTGTCTAAATATGTGAGTTAAGTTCATCTGACAAAAGAAGAGATTTTAGGTGAGTAGGAGATTTGAAATGAAATTGGAGAAAATTTAAAATAACCAAGTTGGCAAATAAAAAGATCTAACTAGAGGAATTTTGAAGTACCAGAAAGTGTATGGGGCCAAGTAAAATTTAATGTTAATATACTGGTTTATGGGGTTTTCTCTAACAAAACTCATCAGCCCATGTAACAGGAAACATCAACTATTGGATTTTTTCATGCTGGTATTTTCCTAGGTAAAATTTATAGAAGAACAACGAGGCAAGTTACCTGAGAATATTGTCAAGGGAGGGTTGAAATATGGATCATAATACTAGATAGAAAAGTAAAGAGAAGAGGTGAATTATAGAAAAAAAATACATCAGTGGAGTTGTGTCTTTCATGATATCAACAGAACAACATAGTAGAGAAAATGGAATACAAAGCTGAAAAAGGTATAGGAGTGAGATGTCTGAGAATAAGAGTAGGGAAGAGGAATTGTTCTAGGTGCTGATGAAGTCCTGGCTATAGGGCCATGGAAGTGTGTAGATGGAAGCAGATTTTGCAGTCACAGGGACTGGGAACAGGGCTTACCCTAGGGAAGGTAGAGGGGATGAACATGCTAGATGGGCCAGAATGTGAATATTGAGGTAGCCTAAGAGATGACGGCAGAGCTGAGATAGGGAGAAACCCTGTGAATGATAGATTCAAGTCTGCAGAGCTAGAGAGGGACTGATTAGTATGTTTTGTAAGGAGCCAAATATTCTCAAAATGAGCAAGGGGGTTCCTGAAGGGGATCAGAGTAATGATCTGGAGTCAGCCTGGGGAGTCTACAGAAAGCTGACTTCCCACTTCCTGACCCAGAGGTACGAGATATGTGGGTGAGGGAGTAAGGCCAGCTCGAGGCATGGTTTGGTTGCCCCATATGACCACAAATTTTAGTTAAAGCAAGAAGTAGAGGAATGTCACAAAAGAGATTAAGAATGTAAGAGATTTGTTTATTTACTTATTTATGTATTTGCTACATAATGGGGATTTCACAGACCATAACTGAAAGACGTGAGAATGCAAGAAGAATGTGTGATTGGGTTATTGGAGAGGAAGCTTGGATAGTACAGGGATGAGAACAGAGAAGAGGGTAAGTACATATTTGTAGGAGATTTCATCTTAAACAATTACCAAGGATAACAAGTATATGAGAAGCAGGGATTTTAAATGGGCACATATTTTTCATATAATTAGATTCAGATATTTCCACATTATTAAGGAAGAGATATGCAAAGAAGATGGGGGTTTCTTCTGGGATTCAGGCCATGGTCTGTGGTATCACCCCCAGCAGAGATCAAATAGAAAAAAAAAAAAAAAGCCTTAGGTCCAAGTGGAAGGCAATGAGAAAGCATGAGGAGGTGGACCATCGGGAATCAGAAACTCTCCCGCCAAAGAAAGGCTTCCAGTGTCTTGACCCTTTTTGTGAGGAAAAAGAGAGTCTAGGGTTGTTCAGATATTTAGAATTTAGGGATTTAGTGTACAGTTCTAGCTTTTGGAAGGGACGGCAGCAGGTGAGTTAACGGAGCTTAGAGCGGACTTCTGGGGAAAAAGGTTGGGCTCGTTCTCAGACTCTGCTGATACACGAGCCAAGTGTTCCAGTGAAGCAACGCTGGGCAGAAAATGAGGCAAAAAACTGTCTATTCTTGTTCCCAAAACCATTTTTTTAGCTTATAAAAATTATGTTGGACAATATTTTAACATTTCCTGACCACAGCACACAAATGAATACATACTCATTATGACAGCTATCTAAAATGTGGACAAGGGTTATGCTATCATAGGTCTTAGTTTAAAATTAACATCTAGTTAATTTTACAAATCATAACCTGAGTAAAAAGCACCCTGGTAAGACAATAGGTGGAGTTTATTTTAGAAGAATTTAGAAACATATCTATACACGTAATTGGACTTGGTTGGATTGCTGATTGTAAAAACAAAGGGTTTTTAGATTTTTTTAAACTTTATTTTCACTGTTTACACTGTTAAAGTTGTCTCCATTTTTTCTTCTTTGCCTCTGACCTCCTAGCCCTCGCCCTCCACCCCCGTCCCTCTGGCCGTCACCACACTGTTGTCTGTATCTATGGGTTATATATACACGTTCCTTGTCTAATCCCTTCACCTCCTTTCATCCAGTCACACCTCTCCTCCCACCCCAACTGCTGTTAGTCTGTCCCATGTTTCCGCGAATCTGTTACTATTTTGTTTGTCAGTTTATTCTGTTCATTAGAGTACACATATAAGAGAGATCAAATGGTATTTGTTTCTCTCTGACTAGCTTATTTTACTTAGCATAATAATTTGCTGTCGTGCTTTTTCTTTGAACCTGCTGTGCAAACCACCTGGTTAGGCACAGGGTAAGGTGGAGAGCACAAAGCACAAACGTGTTCCCTGTCTGAACGGATTTACTTATTCTTCCTTTTCATAAAGATTACAATGCCCTTGGTCAGTTTCATTAATTTCCTACTTTAGTTTATTGATCATTTCAGCCAAATTGTTTTACATTTATTTGTGGTGCCAATTTTAAATAGTTTTATTTAAGACATCGCATTTTCCACTTTACAATACAATGATTATAAAGTGCATTTCCTTTCCCTGTGCACATAGTCCATGTTCGAGTATCAAGAATGCTCAGTTTTATTATACAGCAGCTCAACTTTGAAGAAGTTCATTATATTATCATTAATTCTTTTTTTTTGAAATTAGTACAAAAATATATATTCTGGATCATCTTTCCTATTATTTAAAAACCTTAAAAATTTTTTTCTAAAAAGAATGGGGTGACTCTTATGCCAAATTAATGAACAATATTTTTTTGTTTTTTCTAGAAACATTTGTGGCAACATTGAGATATCAGGAAGGTGGTGCAGGGAAGTAAAGGGAAACACCCTTAGAAATTGTTTATGTAAATATCTGCAATAGGTTTTAACCCAGAAATACAATATAATGGTTAGGTTTAATTAAATATTTTTCTTTACAGCCTGAATCTTAAAAGTAATAAGCAGAAAATAAAATCTAAAATGTTAAAATTTATTTACTTGCATCGATGATAAAATCCTTTGTTTTATTCAGAAAATGATAGGCATCTGCTTTTCCAGCTACGTCCTTATCATAAGCTCGACTTAATTGAGTACCAGGAAGCATGTTTTCAGGCAAATTCACTGGGTTAATTAATATCTGAATTTCTGCTGCAATGTATAAAAATGCTGAAGAGATAACACAGAGAGACTTTTAAGTGAAACCAATTAAAATATAAAAATGAACATCAATAATTATTCCATGTGTTTGTCCTTATAAATTATATTTATAAATAAAATTGTGATTTTGAAAGAACTTTCATCTAATACTAAGCCAATATTTCTACATTTTTTGTATTGTGCAGAACAAATTTGAAATAAAGAATAAGTTGAGATCTCAGATTTCCTACATCTTTATTTCATTCCTTCATGAGCAACTACTGTGTAGAATGGCTATTTCAGTTAAAAGCCAGTTTCATTAATTTCTTACTTTAGTTTTTGATCATTTCAGTCAAATTGTTTTGCATGTTCACATAAGCTATATTTTTCATGTAAAAGTTTGTTTTATTATAACTTAAAACGCTAGCTGAAAGAAATGAATAAAACATCCTTTCTGCATTTATTTACTTATTTTCATTGCTTTTCTTTTTATTAGAAAAAAGGTGGTTCTGGTTTTGGTTAAGTTGTGGCTCATTGTAAATTGTGTTATGCTGTGCCTCTGAAGCAAAATGCAGAAATAACTATATCTTGTAACGAACTCCCAGAGTATGTAGTTTGACTAAAAAGAATTATAAATAATATTTTAAAAACCCAATCTTTAAAAATAGTCCTATATTAATAAATAACATTTCACAGGAATTTGTTATATAATGATTTTTATATAGTAAATTACTCTAGAAGACCCTAAAGAAAAATAAATTACCACAAGCAAAATGCCATTTGAAATAATCCAAGATTTAGTGATGAGTATTTTTCTGTATTTAAACACATAGCCGCATGCATGAAGAGACAGTGAAAATGAGAAAATAATATTCAATAAGTTAAAAGTATCTCACATTCTTTAATTAACAGGTAAGCTTAAGTTTCTTAAAAACAAAGGAAACATCATAAGTTAAACAAACCTGTGCATACTGATAAAATCCTGAAGATGTTCATGTCTAGACCAGCTTTCCTCATGTCCGCAGCAATGCCTGCTAACAAATCCTTGGCTTTGGCTATATATACAAATTTAATCTTCATTAAAATTAAGCCAACAGGTCAATAAATTGTTACTCAACATGGAACCGAATCATATTATTCTGTTTATTGAGAGATGATGCACATAGGTCATATTTCAGCTTCTGTGCTTACTACTGGTAATTATTTGGAGAGATTATCAGCAAAGCAAGATCATTATAAAAGGTCAAATTAAATTATAAATTGATGCGGGGTATCCTATGGAGAATTTTTGGCAAGCAGTCTTAGTGGTTTGCTCTTTAATCCTTAGGTGTTGTTATTACAGCACCTAACAAAAGGTGCTGTAATAAGATAGTTATTTTTAACATGAGACTTTCAACCCTAAGATGATTCGGTCAACATGTATTTCTAAGTGTCACTAACTATGCATTCACTACTTTGTTGAAGACTAAGGAGCTTCCATGGTGAGCAAGAGCTCTTCTTAGGTAATTCGTTACCTAGCAAAGATAATGGATAGATAAAAACAACTACACTCAGCGTAACAGGTAATAGGTTTCAGTAAAATCACATGAAATTTAAAGAGAGGGAAGAGACACTTCCAAAATGGGGAAAGAAAGAAGCCTTCAAGGAGGAAATGACTTTTATAAAATAAAGCTTGAAATCACAAAGTCTTTTGATAACAGCATTTTATTAGTAAAATGGTTTTAGTGGGTGTCTCACAATATATACCAGGGATATCTTTATAAATTATTTATATGGAACACAGCACATTATATTATATGCTCACAAAATATAAACATAAATTAAAATAAATTTAAAAGAGCCCTGGATGGTGTGGTTCAGTTGGTTGGAGCATTGCTCTGTGAAACAAAAGGTCGTGGGTTGGATTCCTGGTTAGGGCTCATGCCTGAACTGTGGGTTTGTCTTCAGTCAGGGTGTGTGTGGAAGACAATGGATCGATGTTTCTCTCTCACATTGATATTTCTCCCTGTAGGAACCATGGAGTCAGTCAGGCTTCCCCACCTGGATGTCTGGGCAAACATAACTGAGCAGTGTTCATATAACCTTGAGTCGGGGCCCACATGCGTAGAATGAAGCTCTGTTATATAACTAGAAGGTCAGTACTGGCACCCTGCTGGCTTAGAGTGCACTTAGTATGTATGAGAGTCTGAACTCCCGAAGGCGTGACTCTCACTTTGTGGCGTATGTGGATCGCCCCACTGGGAATAGAGGCATGTCAGACACGCCGAACGCTCTGCGTATATTCTTCCATCTGCCCGAATCTCTTGTGAACCTGCCTGGCTTCAAGCACCTGCAGGACGCTCCCCATCTCTCTCCCTTCCTTCTGAGGCAGGAGATATTCAGGAGGGAGGAAACTCCAGAGGTGCCCCAGGACTAAGACAAAAGACATTGATACGGAGCAGAAACCATGTTCTAAGACTGATTCCTCAGGAAGAAGAGAACTCCAGAGACACCCCAGGGTTAAGACAAAGGACTTCAATATAGGACAGAGACCATGTTCTAAGGCCAGTTACCCCTGCTTTCTGAAAAAGTGATGAATCACAGTGAATCATGATTTCACCTGCACAGAAGACGCCACATGACCCCTGCTTCATTATAACAGCATTATGATAAATTAGCATTGTGGGAGCCCCTGCCCTGGTGACCAGTCAAGAAAAATCATGGGAGACTGCATGCACAATAGCTTAAAAGTAATATAACTACTTGTATATGCACAATAAAAGCCTGCCAAAACTAGCCAGGAAATACCCGCCCTATAAGAACAGAACACCTCGCACCACTGAGGGGCAATCTCTGCTTGGAGCTGGCCAGCTCCTGTGTTCTGTGGAGTGTACTATCGCTTAATAAAACTGCCCTCTCTCTTTCTGCTATAAATTCTGTATGTGTTCTGTTAAATTCATTGTTTGTGATCACTATGAACCTTGTTACCTGTGCCTACCTGCGACATTCCCTCTTTCTCTAGAATCAGTGATCACGTCCTCAGGTGAGAATTAAAAAAAAAAAATTAAAAAATGACATAAGGGCCCTGGCTGGTGTGGCTCGGTGGATTGAGCACCAGCCTGTGAGTAGAAAGGTCACCGGTTTGATTCCCGGTCAGGCCACATGCCTGGGTTGCAGGCCAGGTCCCCAAATGGGGGTGTGTGAAAAGCAACCGATGATGTACTTCTCGCATTGGCGTTTCTCTTCCTCTCTTTCTCCCTCCCTTCCCTTCTCTCTAAAAATAGATTTTATTTATTTATTTTCAGAGGGAGGGGAAAGGGGGGAGAAAGAGAGAGAGAGAAACATCAATGTGTGGTTGCCCCTCAGGTCCCCCACTGGAGACCTGGTCCGCAACCCAGGCATATGCCCTGACTGGGAATCGAACTGGTAACTCTTTGCTTTACAAGTAGCACTCAATCCACTGAGCCACACCAGCCAGGGCTAAATAAATAAAAATAATGTCAGGATGGAAAATATCATATTATATTATTCATATTGTATTTTAATTATCATAAATATATTGCAAAATGATACAAATATACTACAGAATGTTTTTCTCCCTTTAAAATGTTGCAAATAATACATTTTATAATGCTTGTTATATTATTTAATTATACTTTATAGTGAGATGGAGAATAAACTAAAGATAAATCAAATATTTCTTTATGAATTCATTTTATTTTATCCATTAATCATACAAGAAGTATTTTACATATTAAATTCAACATAATTATATTTTACATGACAAATGAATATGCTTTATTATTATTGATAATCTGATTTTACATGGTATGATATAATATTTTCAGAGCCAGGGTCAAAGTTCAGTTTATATCTACAGTTGATGGCTGTTAAAGATAGAGAAGATCCTAAAGATTCCTTTCAAATACAAGGCATACCTTGTTTTATTGCACTTAGCATTATTGCAGATATTGTGCTTTTTACAAATTAAAGGTCTGTGGCAACCGTAAGTAGAATCTATCAGCACCATCTTTCCAACAGCATTTGTTCACTTCATGTCTTTGTGTCACATGTTAGTAATTCTTACAATGTTTCAAACTTTGTCATTATTATTATAGTTGTTATGGTGATCTATGATCAGTGATCTTTGATACTACGAATGTAATTGTTTTGGCACACCACAAACCTCGCCCATATAAAATGGCAAAATTAATCAACGAATGCGCATGTTCTGACTATTCCACGGACCGACTATTCCCCCATCTGTCCCCCTCTCTTTGTGCCTTCCTATTCCCTGAGACACAACAATATTAAAATTAAGCCAATTACTGACCCAACAACGGCCTTTAACTGTTCAAGATAAAGAAAGTTGCACATCTCTCCCTCTAAATCAAAAGCTATAAAGGATTAAACTTAATGAGGAAGGCATATCAAAAGCCAAGATAAACCCAAAACTTGGCCTCTTATGCCAGTTAGCCAACTTATGAATGCAAAGGGAAAGTTCTTGAAAAAATTTAAAAGCACTGCTCCAGTGAACACCGGAATCATAGGACAGTGAATCAACCTTTACTGCTAATATGGAGAAAGTTTTAGAATCTGGATAGAAGAACAAACCAACCACACCATTCCCTTAAGACAAAGTCTAATTCAGACCAGGGCCCTAACTCTCTTCAATTCTGTGAAGGCTGAGCGAGTTGAGGAAGGTGCAGAAGAAAAGTTTAAATCTAGCAGAGCTTGATTCATTAGGTTTAAAGAAAGAAGCCATCTATGTAACATAAAAATGCAAGGTGAAGCAGCAAGTTATCCAGAAGATCTACCTAAGAAAATTGATAAAAGTCCCTACTCTAAGCAACAGATTTTCATTGTAGACAAAACAGCCTTACTGGAAGAAGATGCCATTTAGGAATTTTATATCTAGAGAGAAGTCAATGTCTGGCTTTAAAGCTTCAAAGGATAGACTGATTATCATGTTAAGGCTAATGCAGCTGGTGACTTTAAGTTGAAGCCAATAGTTATTTGCTATGCTGAAGATCCTAGGACCCTTAAGAGTTATGAAAAATCTATTATTTCTTGTGCTCTGTAAGTGAAACAACAAAGCCTGGATGATAATAGGTCTGTTTGCAACATGGTTTACTGAATATTTTAAGCCCATGGTTGAGATCTGCTCAGGTAGAAAAAAAATTCATTCAAAATAATACTGCTTATTGATAATGCACCTGGTCACCCAAGAGTTCTGATAGAGATGTACAATGAGATTAATATTGTTTTCCTGCCTGCATCCATTAGAGCATGTATTTTGTAGCCTATGATCACGGAGTAATTTTGACTTTCAAGTCTTACTTAAGAAATTATTTGTGAAGCTATAGCTGCCATAGATAGGGATTCCTCTGACAGATTTGGGTGAAGTAAACTGAAAACCTTCTGAAAGGGTTCATCATTCCAGAGACCATTAAGAACATTCATGATTCATGGGAAGAAGTCAAATATCAAAATTAACAGGAGTTTGAAAAAATTGACTCCCACCCTTATGAGTGACTATCTGGGGTCAAGACTTCAGTGGAGAAAGGAACAGCAGATGTGATATAAATAGCAAGAAAAGTAGAATTAGAAGTGGCGCCCAAAAGATGTGACTGAATTAATTGCTACAATCTCATGATAAAATTTAAACAGATGAGGTATTTCTACTTATGGATGAGCAAAGAAAGTGGTTTCTTGAGTTGGATCTAGTCCTGGTGAAGATGTTCTAGCAATTGTTGAAATGACAACAAAGGATATAGGATAAGCTTAGTTGACAAATTAGAGCCAGAGTTTGAGAAGACTGAATCCAATTTTGGAAGCAGTTCTACTGTGGGTAACATGCTATCAAACAGCATTACATGCTACAGAGCAATCATTTGTGAAAGGAAGATTAACTGATGCAACCAACTTTATTGTTGTCTTATTTTAAGAAATTGCCACAGCCACTCCAACCTCACGAGCAACCACCACCCTGATCAATCAGCAACCATCAACATCAAGGCAAGACCCACCATCAGCAAAAAAATTACAACTTGCCGAAGGCTCATATTATGGCTAGCATTTCTTAGCAATAAAATATTTTTAAGTAAGGTATATACATTTTTGAGAAATAATGAACACTTATTAGACTACAGTACAGTATAAGCATAACATTTATATGCACTGGGAAGCAAAAAAAAAAAATTGTGTGACTCTCTTTATTTCAATACTTACTTAATATTGGTGGTCCAGCACTGAACCTGCAATATTGCATAGGTGTGCCGACTACATGTGTAGAACTGAAGAAAGTAAGTACAACATTTTGTTCTTAATAAAGCATGAACTCATCTTTCAGTTCTATCTAATAATATTTAAAATTATTGAATATTGACAGCTAAAGTTCCTTAATCTTGATGTCAATTAGAATTTATTTCAAGCTGATTAGAAGACATTGCATTTTACATTTTTATCAGTTTACAATTAGCTGAGACTTATCATTTGGACAATTTTAAAACTGATCAGAAAATTTTGTTTCCCAACACATGTGGCCTGATATAAGACTTTTTGTAGGTGACACACTTGTGGTTTGAATCATAGGATAATGGAAACATTTCCAAATTGGCCTATCAATAGTATGAGTTTTTTTTTTCTTTTCTTTCGAAAGCAGTTGCTTTCTTATTCATAGTTAAATGCCACATTCTTTCCTTAAGAGACTAATAGGGTACTTTTTATTATTATTCTCACTCCTGAATCAATTACATATTACAGAAATGATATACAAACTTGGAAGACTTGTCCTTTTGTAAGGAAAAAAGTATAACTCATCATTAAATTTGACAATTCTTTAAACATTGTGCTGTTGAATAACAAGTAAACATCTATGTTAAAAATTTCATTATTATTCCCTATTTTAAAATTATGATCCATGAAGAAATAGATCTTTAGATTTAATAGATTTAAATGATTTTTAAATTTTTTGCTGTTAAAACAATCTAACAAGTAACATAAGCTAAGGCATGTTGGAACTATACTCTCGTCCAAGTATTGGGCATACAACTCGCACTGAATGATTAGTTCTAACAATTGTTTCTTTAAATCTTTAACATTTCTTTACATCTTCCAAAAATTTGATAACAAATGAATGTATTTCACTTTGTCTATTATTTCATATGACTCTTTTAGTTATTTTCTACTGTACAAATAACTCAATCAAATGTGAACTTTTGAATTTGTTACTATTTATTGTTAATTGGTAAAGCTTTGTCAGATTCCAAATGTACCCCTAATTTGCAAGATTTCTAAAAATATTGCATAATTTTGACCTCAAGTTCTGGGTATGAAATTTTAACGTTTTGCTAACTATGATGTCTTTAAGCTACCATGAGCTAATATTTCAAAAAAAATATGTACTTAAGTCAAAATTCACTATTTGTATAGTACATGTAAATAAGTACTGCAAATATTTTTTTCTGAATAACATTGAATCTTTTTGGCTGACTGTTTGGTATAGTAGATCAATTTTTAGCTTTTCATACTTGTAGCAGATGCGCACATCTAATGTCATTTCTTGCCCTTCCCCCTATTTTTCCTCCATTGTTTTCTTATTTAATTTAAATTTATTTTTTATTTACTGAAGAGAGATTTAGTTTAAACAAGATGATATAATACATAAGTTCACTTCACCTACATTTACATGAAGTGCAAAAAAGAGCCACGTACCGGACATAAATAAACACAGGAGAAGGCCTTAGTCAGTGTAGTGGGATTCCCCCTCTCTTCGCCACGTGGCACGCGAGTGTTTGACACGAGGACCCACTAGGATTGCCACTGTATGAATGAATCTTAGTTTCTATTTTACATATTAGGTGAAAAAAATAAGTGGAAGTAGAAGTTCTAATATTTCCCTCTGCCACTACAGTAGATTATTTTTCAAAATCTTTCATGTGTGAGAATTACACTTTGGAGTATGTTACTCTAATTTACTTGATATATATAAAATATTCCACCAATAACTATTTTCTCATTTATTCATTAATTTATACACTTGCGTAATAAATTGGAAAGGAAAAGGAGAGAATGACACATTGGTGATAGGGCAGTATGAATAAAACTAGGATAATAGAAAAGTATTTTTGCTTAGTGAAATATATAGAAGTCTCATTATTTGCTTTTGAAAAAGGTTATGACATAACTAATATATACAGGGTCCAGCACAAATAATGCCCCTTTTTATCACAAAATCATAAGCATATGATTCTGTAACATAACAATATCACACTCAAGCACACCATATGACAATTCAGGTGAAATTTTCAAACTAAACCTATAAATTATTACACCCATATTATTACCCTTCCAACCACACTCAAGCAGGCATTACTTTTGATGGACCTTGTATTTATAGTATAAACAATCACATATCTATGCATATATGTGTATATATGTGTATATATATGCTTATATATGTATATGACAAGGACGAGATAGTCTTGGTTTTACATGGTTTTGCAGCACTGGAAAAATGCTATGTAAGGTGAAATCATGTAAATCAATCCTGATAATCAATGAGAATAATATGATTGTTCCAGTGCTTTTTTAAAAATTTGCCAAAATATTATAAACTCTCTTACTACAGGGTAGAAATGGACTAGGGATTTGAAAAATAGTAAACTAATCTTCGCTTGAAACATTGTAGTGTAAATGAGAATTAAAGTGTTTTATTTCTTTGTGAAAAGACTTACCAAGAGTAGCTTGAACAGCGTTTGCTTTCTTCTCCTCAAATAACTTAAGATAAGGAGCCAGAATCTTGGTGAATTGTCCTATTTCTTTCTAGGTTTGGATCAGCTTCTCATATTTTATCTTTTGAACACTTGGTGTTGTTAAATGTCCTCAAGATTTCCTTTAATGTGAAGCTTTTTGACAATGTCACTTCCTCTGGAACATTTTTATCCTTTTTGTCACAGCCACTTTCTTCATTTATGTTGATAAGTCACCTTTATTAAGTTTCTCTGACTGCTTATCTAGAGTTCTTTACATTGTGGCAGTCAACTTTCCCACAATCCAATATTTCTTCTATTAGCTCCATTTATTTCCACCGGAGTCCTGCAGTGGTATCTGTATAGTACTGTAAATGTTCCTGCCATCCTGCATCATATCACAAGTTATTCCTTTTCTCCTAGAGCCTCTCATGATTTCAAATGTATGCTTTATGTCACATTTCATCCAAAGTTCAGCTAAGAAAATTGCATGATGTTTAGTTGTTGTGTGAATAACCTGTCTGAAAATCCATCTTAGTGGATAGGTCTTATAAGTTGACATATTTTCTTGATCTATTGACTGGAATAATGAAGTTTCATTTGGTGGTGAAAAGTACATTTTCACATTTTTCTTCACAGCTCTAAGAGAATTGGGATGATATGGAGTATTATCCAGCAGTAGAAGTGCTTTAAAAAGTTAAATTATTTTGCCAACAGTATTTCTTTTCCACTGAGAACAAGGGAATGTGTAATTCAAACGGTAACAGTGATAGAAAAATGTTTTGACTGTGGCCTTTAAATGTGGTATCAAAATCTTCCAAAGAATAAGTTTTCTATAATTTGATAAAAAGTCAGTTACACAAGGACTTATTAATCCTGGAAAAAATATCTACAAACTTCTATATGGTTCTGGCAATGGAATAGAAGTTGTCTTAAATTATCCAAGTGAAGTTCTAGGAAACATTTACATTTCACATCTGCCATGGAATTCCAGGTATGCAAGATGGAAAGGGTGCTTTGTTAGGCTCCCTCAGATATCCTCTAGCACAGATTTCTTACGAACGAGAGTCTGGGAGACAATTCTCCATGGATTTCTTGCATTTCTGTAGGTCTTACAAACTAAGGACATGATCCCTTTGCTCTAGACTATGTTTTCAAGGATTCCTGTATAGGAAACCATCTGAAAGACAGAAGCAGTATTTCTCTCTAAAACAAGCAACAGGTTTGTTTACTGTCCAATATGATAAAGATAAAATCACCCTCCAAGGCAAAGATCAAGTAGACTTAATGCCCCTATAAAAGATTCCCATTTCCTCAACTTCGAGATCCTTTCCTCCAACTCAATCCACTGCACGTGCAGGGATCACATGGTCCCCTGCATTGTTTTTTGGGATTTGGGACTTAAGGAACCAGTGTGAATACTGACACTCCAGCTTTTGCAATTCCCTTGGATAACAATTTGTTTTGTTCTTGAGCCAGTATATCATGTTTTTTACCAGCAACCATGAAGTGTGGGAAGCAAACTTCTGAGCCTGCAAGCAAGAGAAAATCTCAAACCTCTCACATGTTCTTGCCATGAGAAACCTCAGAATATCCTTCTGGTTGCTGAAACAGGCATCAGGCAAAAAAGAAAGCAACTTCAAAATCTATAAAAAGAAAACTACCTGATGTGTGTCATACTTTAATGGTAAAATACTACAGACATAAATATGTGTCCAATTTTCAAAGTAGTGTAACAAAGCATTTACAATCAAAAGTACCTGATTCCAATAAAAATTGCTTTAGCTATGATGTTATTTAACCTTCAGACACATCATTTTCTTCATTTATAATTTGTAGGAAGTTATAATAACTACCTCAGAGTTGTTTTGAAGAATATATGAGGTAATGAATAAAAGAAACGAGCATACTACAGTATATATGAGAAACATTCAACACATATTTTATATTACTTTAGAGTTGCTTAGAATACCTCATTAAATAGCTCAAAGTCTGGAATGAAATCTTGTATACCCTCATATTGGACACCCCTTGGGACTGTGAATTTAAATGTTTTCAGAAGTAACCTATCCTGTCCTGAGTTCTGTTCTACATCATCACTAGAAGTAAGATTCCTATGTAATGTTATAAAGCTTTCCCTGATGAATTAAAGCATCTTTATACATGTATCTGCAGGGATCCCTTATGAATAGTTGGTAACTGTAGAAAGTTGCCAGAATGAGGCAATCCATCCTCTATATCCACCATCAAATAATTCAGATTTACAAGCCTGATTATGTCAATTTTCTACTGAAACAGTCTCCTTATAAAAGACAGTCCAAACAACTTAGTATTTCACACTTCACTCATTTCTTTTTTCAATTTAACCTTTATTGTATTTATTTTCCATTACCATTTAGTCCCCTTCTACTCCCCTGCCCTCAGCATCACCACACGGTTGTCCACGTCCATGAGTCCACTTCGCTCATTTCCACTCTTCCCTTTTCACACACCACATACCCAGTAAATCCAAGCCCTTTTCATATTCTTTTCTTTTCCTCTATTTTTACAAATATGACTCTGTGCCCAGAAATGCCTGTCTCTTATTTCTTCCTTGTGAAATCTTATTCATTCTTTGGGAACCAGATCAAGTATCACTTCCTCGGTGAAGCCATTCATGACTTTCCCAGGATAGTTTGTCACAACTCTATGATCATCCAGAAGAGTACTATACATTGCATACACTATTAAAGAACTTATAAGGCAAAATGTAAAGATTTGCTTACATAAGTGCTTTCCTGTTGTCTACTCATGTTTGTGTTTCCAGTGTTCAGGATAATGAAGGCCTACTACTTATCTTTTGGTCTTCAAAGGATTAAAGGAATGAACATAAGACTCTGTGTTTACCACGATAATATGAATTATTTTTTATTATGAGAATTTACTTCCTTGGAGTCTTAAGGATGTACATTCTTATAGAATCATATATTAAAACCCAGAACTGTCTGGCAGGCACAGCTTGTTAAGCATACTTGACCTGACCATTCTTCCAGCCAGGAGCATTTCCTGACTGGATGTTCACATGTTTCGATCCATCATCTCCTTCAAGTTTTTGTTGCTACTACTTTCTTTTTGAAAGTGTACCATTTAATTTAAATAGCAACTGTTCTTTCTCTCCCCTGTCTTATTTTTTCCATAGTCCTTATCATCTTGTAATATACTATGTAATTATTTATAGTATAATACCTATTGTTGATTTTCACTCACTGAAATGTAAACTATATGTGGGCAGATATGTGTGTGTGTTTTTTTTCCCTTTTCTTCAAGGAGGTGCCTCCATTACCTGAAAGGATACCATGCTCAATAATTATTGAAAGTAATTACTATAAGGGATAAACCATGAGAAAGATTTTTCATTGCATTTTTTCTAAATTCTGCTTCCTGCAAAAATTGACCCAGAGAAAAGTGCGAGAATTTAATCTACGTTATTGAAATGCATTTTGGAAGACTTCCAATACAGATTTCACAGTTCCTTCCAGAGCCTGGGTCTGTAGATGATAGATAGATAGATAGATAGATAGATAGATAGATAGATAGATAATAGATGATAGATTTATATGCATACATAATTTTTCCCTCAGTGATTATCCATTAGCTCCTGCTAGAATATAGTTTAATGTATGAAACAACTATAGCTTTTTAAGCATTATTGAAAGTCGAGAACTAAGATAAGCAACAGAAGGGCATGCTGAAAACAATCAATTAATTTTTGTGTTCCTGCTAAGCAGGGAAGAACAGCGAGGAATGGGGGAGGAAAGAAGATGGCTGGCTCTGTTTGTTACTCATCCTGTGAGTCACTGGTTGCATGTCTGAAAAATACAGATCTTTCATGAGTAATTCAAGCTCTTTCGAATGAAAGGCTTAAGCAACCCTTGGAGGAAATGAGAGTTTATAATTGTTATTATAACTGGAATAAACCATGAATACATGAATTTCCTCATATCAGATATCAAACTAACAGGTACAGATATAAGTTTACATTGTAGTGGTCTCCTTTCCCCAGCTGATATGTTTATTTAGGACTAACTATTTTAGTAGAACTAAAAGATCATGCAATATTTGCTTATTTTTTAACTGGATGGTGGGTTTTTAATTATTTTTTTACTCTGAAGTCTCCCAAAACACTTCAAAGAGCCTAATTTTTTTTAGGTTAATTTACCTTTGACAGAAAAGGTATACAGCTAAAAGGCACTCTGCTTTAGGATTTGCTTTTCCTTAATAAAGTGTGTTGATAAATAGAGAATAAAGGAAAGAAAATCAAGGGTAAGTATTTTCCTTTTTCTATTTTTGCTTTTCTAAAAATAATGTTCTTTCGAATTTCATTGTTTATGAAGTTTGGAGTAGACAGGCCTTAAATTCTTAAAATTATCGAACAGTATATGAGTCACACCCAATCAATCTGTCACAAAATGAGCACTGGAAAAGATTTTGCTGAGTTTTAAATATGGTGTTAAAAAGCCAACGTTAATTACACTGCTCCTTTATCTTTCTGAGGTTGTGATAACAAAATAATTCATTAATACACTCAATTATATCAACTAAACATAAATGCTATCTCGGTGAATTTGATGTCATTCAAAGGAGATGTCATACAAAGAATAAGTGATGAATTTAATAGAAGAACATGAGGTAAAGTGGTATTCTTTGGAGCTCTAGAAAAAGTAGGAGTCACTTATAGTGTTCTCTTTGCACATAAGAAAACCAAGATCATGAGTGTGTATGTTGGACATTTTACTCCTTTCTCAAGAAATCCATTTATATTCACGGTTTGATGGAGGAGAGAATTGGAAGGCTGCCTTCCACTTAATAGTTCTGTTACTTACTTCTGGAAATCTCTCAGTATTATTCTCTTTAAAATAAAGATTACATTTGCCTCAAATATTTTTAATATAACCATTTTTAATTATTTTTATTTAAGTATACTGGCATACAATATTAGTTTTTCAGGTATATAATACAGTTATTGACATTTTTATACCTTATAATGTGATCACCCCACTAATTCCAGTAATCACTTGTCACTGTTCAAACTTATCACAAAATTATTGACTATATTCTTTCTCTTTTCATTCATCCTCTACCTCCTTTTTTCTGATAACCATTCCTTTGGTCTATGTTTCTATGTGTCTGTTTTTTTGTTTTGTTTATTCTTTTGCTTTGTTTTGTTTTATTTAATTCCACCTATAAGTGAAACCATGTGGCACTTGTCTTTCTCTGCCTGAATTATTTCACTTAACATAATACCTCTAAATCCACCCATGATGTTGCAAATGGTAAGATTTAATTTTTTGTTGTTGCATAATATTTCAATTTATATTGATAGCACATCTTATTTATCCATTCATCTACTGATGGACACTAGGTTTTGGCTATTGAAAATATAGCTGCAATGAACACAGGGGTGCATATATCTTTTTGAATTAGTGTTGTCAATTTTTTGGATAAATACCCAGAAGTTGGGTTACTGGTACATATGATATATTTATTTTTAATTTTTTGAGGAACCTCTCTATTGTATTCCATAGGGGCTGCACTAGCTTGCAGTCCCACTAAGAGGGCACAAGGAAAATTGAACAGTACATAAATAAATGGAAGAATATACAATGCTCATGGACTGGATGAATTAATATTGTAAAAATGACCATACTACCCAAAGCAATCTACAGATTCAATGCAATTGAATGCCCATCAAAATGCAATGTCATTTTTCTCATAACCAGAACAAATAATTTTTTAATTTATATGCAACCACAAAAGACCCTGAATAGCCAAAGTGATCTTGAGAAAGAACAAAGTTGGAGGTATCATACTCCCTGATATCAAACTGTTCTACAAAGCTATAATAATCAAAACAGTATGGTACTGGCACAAAAACATATACCTAGATAAATGGAACAGACTAGAGAGCCCAGAAATAAATCCTTGCTTACATAGTCAATTAATCTACGACAAAGGAAATGACAATATACAATAGAGTAATGACAGTCTCTTCAACAAGTGCTTTTGAGAAAATTGAATACATACAAAAAAAATGAAACTGGACTACCTTCTACACCATATATAGAAATAAGCTCAAAATGGGTTAAAGACTTAAATGTAAGGCCTGTAATCATGAAATTCCTAGAAGAAAACATAAGAAGTAAACTATTTGACATAAGTCTGAGTAATATCTTTTGGGATGCATCCATACAACAAGAAACACTAAAGCAAAATGGGACTTTAAAATGGGACTTTATCAAACTAAAATCTACACAATGAAGGAAAACTTCAACAAAATAAAAAATCAACTTACTGAATGGAAGAATATTTGCAAGTGATATATCAAATAAGCAGTTAGTGATTAAAATATATAAGAAACTGTCCTGGCTAGTGTAGCTCAGTGGATTGAGCATTGGCCTGCAAACCAAGTGGTGCCGGTTTGATTCCCTGGTCAAGGCACATGCCTGGGTTGCGGGCCAGGTCCCCAGTTGAGGGTCCATGAAAGGCAACCACATATTGATGTTTCTCTCTCTCTCTTTCTCCCTCCCATCCCCTCTGCTTAAAAATAAATAAATAAAATCTTTAAAAAAATAAATAAAATATATAAGAAACTCATATAATTCAATAACAAGAAAGTAAACAATTTCATAGAAAATTGGGCAGAGGGCATGAAAAGACATTTCTCCAAAGAAGACACACAGATGACCAACAGACATATGAAAAGATGCTCAACATCACTAATCATCAGGGAAATGCAAATCAACACCACAACGATATACTACCTCATACCAGTCAGAAGAGCTATTCTCCAAAAGTCAACAAGTAACATGTGTTGGTGAGGATGTGAAGAAAATGGAACCCTTTAATATAATTGTTATATATGACATGCATATGATGTATATGACATTTGTTGGCTCATAGAGTTATTATTTATATTCAATTTCATTATCTCCAATTTTTTCTCTGGAGCTACATTAAACAAGCCTTATTGTAATTTGTTTTATTATTTTACAGATTTGAAAGGAAAAAATTTTTAATTATTCAATTATTCTATTCTCTAAGTTAAACATTATTAAACTTGTAATTTTTTTAGGTGACATAATCTTTGGTGTTCTCCAATATGCAGATTTTTGTTTTCAAAGGCACATCTATACATTTCTGAAATGCAGTGTCCTGAACTCTACTCAATACCTGCAAGAGAAGTTTGATTGTTTCCAAGTAGAGTACAATTATCTTGAGATATTTGTTTTATATATAATAATGGTAAGATTGCAGCGACATTTTATTCTCTACTAATTTTTGTTTATATTCTTCTGTATTTGAGAGCAAAATGGCTGTTAAAAATTATATTCAGAGAAACTTAGGTTTGAATACTAACTGTATAACCACGAAACCTACAATATATCCTACAGTAGCTACAATATTATTCTGGGAAGTACCGACTTTGTTAAACCTCATTGGTCTTTCCTGTAAAATAAGTATAATAGTACCCATCATACAAGCTGAGTGATATATGTATGGTGCTTAGCACATGGGCCATACTTTAATTAGCAGTGATATTAGCAGAAACTTGTCATGTCATAATTTTATTTTCATCACTTTATAATATTTTCAACGTTATCAAGTGTTCTAAGTTACATGTCTTTTAGCTAATTTACCCTGTTCCTTTTTCAAGAGAACTAATCTTGAAATCATGGTTTTGAAATACTCTGTTCTTTAGCCTTGAAGATTTTAAGCTGTGAAGTGTCTTCTTGAAGCTGGGGAAGTTCATGCTTCTAAGGTGCAAGGGACAGCTTTGCTAACACTTAGTTCTGCTTTTGCCATCACACACATCAAAATGACATCATCAGTTTTTCTCCAAATATCACTAATTTTACTTAATCCATGTTCTTTCAGACTTAAATCCAAAAGAGCTGCTCTCCTAATTATTTTATTTTACTTACCTGAGAAAAGAAATTATCTCTAAAACAGAACAAAAATATAACAAAATAAATGCTCATGTTTTAGTAAAATAATATTTACATTTGTTTTCTGGATTATCAAATTCCCATATCACAAATAGCTCTTGACTGTGACTCAGTTTTGTGATCAAGTCATTGTCATACCATACAACTCACCCTTCAGCTGTCCTTACTTTGTGTCTGAAATGGCTGACACATTTATTTTAATACCAGGCAGCCTAAGTATATTCCTTTTTTCTCTCTACTTGATTTTTGTCAAAAATTTTACCCACCATCCTGTACCTTTTTATATACACAGAGATTTTCTTGATATAAAATATATTTATGCCTGCTTCTTTGGAGAAAAATACAGCCTTTTTTCAAATATAGGCATGAACCCAGTACAAGCAGCGTTAGTGATTTTTCTGATTTTCGTTTTTCAAATATCTATATATGAAAACACATAAATATCTGAAACACACCCCTATTAAATACCTCTGTGATCAGTGATTAAATGACCAACCTCTCTGGTTGGCCTGGGATAGTCCAGGTTTACACCTACTATCTTTGCATAATTACCAAGTGTCCTTTCACCCTCAAAATGCTGCTGTTTTAGAGGGTAATTGTAGTTCATCTTATTGAGAATATCAATCCACTTAAAAATGTATAGCATATTGGTATACTAACAGAAATTCAACACAAGATAATTTTAGTTAAGCTATACTCTAGAGAAGCATGTATATGATTTCATGGTTAATTGTTTTTGAAACACTCATTCATTCCTATATATCCTAATTTTTAAAAAGAGTGAAATACCATATCGACTTTAGTGCAAACATTCTGAAGCAAGCAGCCATCAGACTTATTGAATATGTCCACTTGACAAACAGTTATTGAATGACATGTGCACATACTGGTGGCGCGGTGGGAGTTACCATAGTATACAAGGACGATTATGATGGAAGCTATGAATTACAAAATGTATTTGAGGGAAGTAGCCAAGCACACACATATAAATAATATTCTAATAAATACATATATGATAATATGATTGATGTTCACATTTAGGAATAAGTGCTCCATCAGATCTTGTTTATTCTCACAAATTTTAATCTTTTGGTTTCTACCACTCCCAACAACATCTTCTGCTCAAGCCATATGAACCTTTTTCAGGCTTCCCAACTGTACTCTGCTGTTTTAAATTACCTAGGATTTCTATGCACTATTCTTTTTATGTCTTTTCTCCCTGGCAAGTTTCCAGTTATCATCAAAAACCACCCCATATAGAATTAATTATGCCTTCCATTATTAATTAAAACATTTTAATTCTTTATTAGTATGTTTCTTTTCTATATCAAATTATGAGAACCTTGAAGTCAGGGATAATTTATTTTCATCTTTGTACTGTGTGCATTGCACATAGTAGAGAATTCACTGAATAATGGAATAATGAATGGATGAATCAATCAATCGATGAATAACTGAAAGAGCCAATGAAGCACTAAATGCGTAATGGTTATTAAACCTGGAATACAAACAACCATGAAGAATGGAGTTTCTTTATTTCTGTCCATAAAAATAAATGAGGGGCCAATGGGCCTCATTCATGCGTTGCCCATAAAGAAACCCCTGGTGTTTAGAAAAAAAGTGAGTAAAATGCCAATAATTAAAAATCTGAACCTGGATCTAAAAATTCACATTCTTCTCTTCCCTTGGAAAATCATACAATTTGGCAACACATAGTATGTGTTTCTACATGATGTCTGTTGGCTCACCATAAATGGTAGTTCTCCCCTTTCATTTGGCACATACAGTCCCTGTCCCTATAGTCTTCTGTACAGAAGTCTCTCATTCCCTACAAGTACATGGATTTGACCCCAGGATTCAGTGAGTTTTACTAGAGCACTAACCTGGGCTTCTTTTAAGTTCAACACCACCATTCTCAGTAAAAGGAAGTAACAGACGCTTTAGGGAGGGGAGAGATATATAAAGATGAAGCACATATGATGAAAGTGAAAAAACGTAGAGGGTCTTGTCTGAATGTTAAAAGAAGTAATGCTGTGCAGTACTTAAGAGCCTGAACCCTTGGATTCAGAGATCTGGTCTGGAATTTTGCTACACAGAACAGGCTGCTTAACTTTTCAGAGGCCAAGATGCCTCATCTGAGAAATAGTGATAATAGTTATATTCCTGCAGATATACCTCTGCGACTTTTTTGTAAGGCTTATAGACTTGTTCAGAAATGTATAATGGACTAAGATAAGCACCTGAACCTTACAGAAAGAGGGGCTGGAGGAAGAAAGTGATGCCTATGAGGGTCTCTGAGAGACAAGAGGAAACATGACCAGAAATGCCACCCACAAAAATGTCACTTCTGCATGAGGCTTATTTCGAGAGCTACAGACACTTGAAAAATAGCAGATGCAAGAAGGACACTCTGATCCCCCATTTCTGAAATCAAGAGATACATCTCATGTAAAAATTTCCTTCCTCAACCAGGAGGGAAGAAACAACTTTATCACCAGCGATGGGGAGTGCCGAGGCCAAGAACGAGCTATACAAACAAACAATGTTAAAATTACTTTTATGTTCCATCAGTCTTCCCATATATTTTAGTTATTTTTCCACAACTGCTACTTTTTTTTTTCAACCTAGAGTATTATGTACAAGCATTTGGGTCTATTGGTTTTGTGGGTCTTTATTTTCCTATAGGAGCTCCAGAGTACATGTTAAAATGTGTGCGCTTTTCTCCTGCTGACCTATCTCACTATTTAATTCTCTAGCCCAGGCAAAGGCCCTAAGAGGGTAGAAGTAAAGTTTTGCCTCCCTTGCACCTGGATAACCTCTAACCACCTTTACCCATTTTGCAACAGGTCTATGAGCTATCTTGTCTTCACAGGTGGATAGTATGTTTAGACACAGCAGAATACAGTGGATGATCCATCAAAACATGCACGTAGATAAAGTAGGAGGTGGTACGTGATGAATGGAGCCTGCCCAGCGATAAAAGGTGGTGTGGCAGTAGCTGGTGTTTACATGAGTGGTTGTGAAACATTTTTAGAAGCACAGTTGTGGGTTAATTTATAGCTCGCCAGTATCCTATATGAAAAAAAGAGGCAAAGTACAGTGACATTTATTACAAAGTGGGTAACGTAACCCTGTTTTGACATTTACATTACATGATAACAAAAAATAAAGTATCGTGTTTTAATATTTGAAGAACTTTCTATTTAACTCCACTCCCGAGTGTAGCAGAGATAAGTTTGCATTCACCAAAACCCATATGCTCTTTCTCCTGGTATACAGCTAGAGTACCAGAGTCTTCCTTTCACTAGGTGTGGTCATGAGATGTGGAAGGAAATACAGTATAGCATTCCAGGCCTGGCAATAAAAATCCCCAGTATGATCTTGTAAACTCTGTCTGATGACCAGATACAGAATAGCCTTCAATAGTCTTGGAGCCCTGCTGACTGAGAGAGCCAGGTGACTGAAAGAACCTGTATCTTAAAGACAACATGGAAGGCTGCCCACCAACCAAAAGCATCTGTGTTAGGCTTCTGGGAAAGAGAAACCTCTATTGTGTTAAGCCACTGATATTTGAGGATACTTACCCTAAGAAATAATCCTAGTTAACCAAATATTGTAGTCTGAAATTCAATCTCTTTACACCTTTTCAGTTGATTATCATTTTGAGTCCATATAAATTTGAAAAAATAACCAAAACTAGAAGAAACCATAAACCATAAGCAGCCTTTGTTCACAAGTTAGTAGCTATTTGATCTGTTCCACAACCATCATTATTTCAATCTTTGCATTGTCTACCAGAAAACTATCAAAATCACTGCTTGTCATATTCGGTTCCTGGTCTGAAAGGAGACATGTTCAAACTTCAATGGCCACTCCAGCAGTCTTGTTAAAAATCCCTGCACACTCACAAATCTATACTTTCTTTTCTAAGATAGGGTGTTGACCTCAAATGAAAACAGTTTTAGCCTCGCTACATCCACATGGGTGACCATGGGTGGCACAAAATAGATTTTCCAGCATGCGTTTATTTGGCAGTGGCTTAAAAGTACAACCAGATGTTTCCATGGAGAATAGCTCTTTTAGCCACAACTGTTTCCAATTTAAATACGTTTGTTTTGACTCTACTTCGCTGCAGATGGAAAACATCCATTTTTTTTCTTTCCAGTGGGGATAGACAGTGAACGTTGGCAAATCTCACAGAGAATGATGACGAATGTAGACAAAACTTCAGTGAGAGCTGTGTTTCCATAAGGAGAATTTTTAAAAGACAATTTTGCATTTTAAACAGGTTGGCTCTTTAAGGCCATTTTTCCCTCTCTAATTTGTACCATAAATTTCAAACATCTGTACGTGTTTCATCCAGGAGAACTACCTTGCTTTTAAGTGATAAGTCAGACGGTTATATTCACAATGACAGCATAGCCTCTGAGTGAGCCGTCAATAGCTACTACATACAGATATTTAAGAATTTCTTTCTAAAATGTGTGTTATGTAGAAGCTCTTTATCAAATTTACTTATAATTGGTAGGTTGAAAAAATAACAAGAATGTTAAATAACAGAAAAGTTGTTTTTTTTCCCCAAGAGCATCCTAATATGTGTGTGACAGCATAAAAGATCTTTGCAAGAGTATAGATTTCTGTTTTTAAAATTTAAGAGTTTTACTTTATAAAATATATGATGTCTTTTACCAAAACACTCTTAACATTTGCTGGCATAGTTTAACTCTATGATTTGTAATGAATTTCCTGAAAAACAAGAAGTTTAAAATTATTTTTTCCTATCTTAGGTATTTAAATAATTTTAAAAATACAAATATTGTTTTGAGCAACAAAATTATAATTATTGGGTTGTCCAAAAATGTTGTGTTTTTTTCTGTAAACGACACATGTTTTATTTTCACCGATAACTTTATTGAGTTGGATATTTTGAGTATGTAGGCTATCTACCATGTGGTAGGATGTAGATTGTTTTCAATGTCTCAATTTGATCTCTATCAACTTCAGCTGGTCTACCTGACAGTGGAACATTGTCCATCAAGAAATCTCCATCACAAAACTTTGCAAACCACTTTGAACATGTTAGGTCAGTCACAGCACCTTCTCCATATGCACAAATCTTTTTTTGCATTCCAGTTGCATTTTTACCTTTATTGCAATAATAAAGCATAATATGCTAAAAATGTGTATTTTCTTTCATGTTCAACATTAAAATGGCTACAAAAAAATTCACCAGTTTCAATGTTCTTTTTAAAATGAATGCAGATATGACAGCTGTACAATCTAACAAAATTGTTTTGAATGAAGTTATAAACATGATTTTTGAGCAACAGAATTTCATATGTTATAGAAATTATCTCTTGCTATCTAGAAAAGAAAAGGCAATATTTGTTCATGCATATTTTTCCTTACTAACACTATTTGTTTTATTTGTAAACTACAGTGATTAAGTAGGAAATACAGCCCCTTTCCTATTACTTCAATCCGACATATTACATATGATGGGAGTTTTGATAGGAGCATAACAGAGAAGAATATTTCTTTGTTTCACTAAAACTAAATAGATAATTTCCTTTTGGTCATTTTTTTTACTCATTGGTTGTTCAGGAGTATATTGTTTAATTTCTACATATTTGTGAATTTTTAAGCTTTCCTTTTGTTATTGAATTCTGGTTATAGACCATTGTGGTTGGATATGATACTTGGTATGATTTCAGTCTTCTTAAATTGGCTAAGAAAAAATTTGTGACCTATCATATTATCTATCCTGGAAAATCTTCCCTGTGGACCAAGAAAGGTGGATTCTATTGTTGTTGAATAGACTGTTTTATGTCTATAAGATTTATTTGGTTTAATGTATGGTTCAGGTTCAAGGTTTCCTTGTTGATTTTCTGTCTGGATGATCTAGCTACCCATTGTTGAAAGTGGTTATTGATGTCCCTTACCATTGTTGCATTGTTATCTATATCTATCTTTAGATCTATTAGTATTTGCTTAATATGTAGGCACTCCAATGCTGGGTGCATAAACACTTACAATTGTTATATTTTCTTGACAAATTGACCCTTTTATCATTGTCTCTTATTAATAATTTTATCTTAAAGTCTATTTTTTCTGACATAGGTATAACTTTCCCTGAACTCATTGTGTTCCTTTTTCATGGAATACATCCTCTCATTCCTTCACTTGAAGTCTATCTGTGTTTCTAAAGCTGGAGTAAGTCTCTGTGGTGGCATATAGTTGGTTCTTTACATTTATTTTTTATCCATTCAGTCTCTTTATGCCTTTTGATTGAAGAATTTAATCCATTTACATTTAGAGTAAATACTGATATATATGGACTTACTAATGCTATTTTATTGTTTTCTAGGTTTTCTTGTGTTTTTTTCTTTTTTTTTTTTTGTAGTTTCCTTTTCCTAGCTTCCTCTCTTCTGTCTTTGTGAGTTGATATTTTCTATAATGGTGTGATTTTATTTTCTTCATTTTATCTTATTTTAATCTACTATATGTTTTAGCTTTGGGGTTATCATGAGGCTTATCTAAAACATGTTTAGATATAACAGTGTATTTTATACTAAAAACAACTTCAATTACAATAAAAACTCTAACCTTTTAGTCCTCTTCCCTATTGTGTTTTGATGTTCAAATATACCCCTTTTTATATTGTGTTTTATTAACAAAGTATTGTAGTTGTTGTTATTTTTAATATCTCAATATTTGTAAACATAAAGTTGCTCTACTGTGATTCAGTGTTTTTCTTAGAATATTGCTTTCCCTATTTCATAGGCACCTAAGAGTAAATTGGAATACATTTCGAGATTTCTGAATCTATTAATATAACTATTAGTTTTTCTCATTTCTGTTCTTTTTTAACTTTCACTTATTCTTATGTCTGTTCCTTTTATATCAGAAATTCAAGGGGATCCAATTGATACGTTATAGTTACAAGTGTAGTCAGAGTGTAGATAAATGATACTGTAATGATTTAAATTACAATAATCTCCAAAGTATACAGATGTTGAAAATAAATGTTTTATGCTCTATGAAAATTAAAATAACATAATTTTAGGAATTTTAAATGGGGGTAAATTTGTGACATCATTTTCCTTTATACTAAGTTTAGAACGTTGTTGCTTACATATACAGTACAAAAAAACTATGATAAATTTGTAAACAATAGTTTCCTTTCTTAAATGATCTCATGAACCTATGGGGAATTACTTGGCTCTACATCTGTTATATGATGACTAACACTGAGCAATCAAATCAGAAGATCTTGAGTCAGTACAGTTGAGTAACTTTAAAAAAGTTAAAACCTCCTACAGCAACTCAACATTAGTCGATAAAAACTAGGTACTATAAAATCAAAACACTGGTCTTTGAAACATTTAATAAACCTTTAACAAAATTAATTAAAATATGTAGAAAATTAAATTCCCTAATATTTTCACCACAAAATATTCTTAAAAGTTAATGTATTAAGAGCCATGAACCAAAAAATATAATCATCCCTAAAATAAATGGGGTTCAAACAAAAACTCAAAGTGTAATTGAGTAGAACTTGATAAACACAGGCTCTTTATGATTAATCTCCTTATTCATTGACCTATACCTATACTTTGGCGAATTAAACTTTGGAGAAAATAAAGATAAATTAGTAAAACTATCAATCATTTAGTAGTGATTTTGATAGTTATCATATTATATGCTCTTGTTTTCTTCACTTTTAGTTATAAATCTTGGAGCTTATTTTCTTGAAATCTAGATTTGGTCTAGGCTCTTCTTACCCTCATTTATACTTCTTTTTCCTCTACTCCACCTGATTAACTACTTCCAGAAACAGCAAAAATAATAACCAAATGGCTATATTTGGTTATACACTCAATGGCTATATTAAAAATATATTCTCAAGTTAATATATGTGACACTCTAATTTTATTTTGTTTGTACATTGGTAAGAATTAGTCAACCATAAATATATATCAATTGATAATAAATATGAATATATCAGAATTTTAAGAAAATAGAAAGGTAGATAATATATAATATATATTTTATAGTGAAAACCTTAAAAACTTGACATCAGGCAAAAGTTAATGTAGGTAGTACTCTTCCTATATGCAAATAATCCAAATCAGTCAGGCCTCCAAGAGTAAGTTATCTTGGAAACAAAATGCTTGATCTTTAAAACAGCCTCAAAAGTCATGTAACATTTCTTCTGCCATACTCTGTTGGCTACAGTAATCACAGCCCACTCAAATTCAAGAGGAGGAGACATAGACTCAACTTATTTATGGAAGAAATGTCAAAGAATTTGCTACTATCTAAGTCCTAGTTTGAGGTAAAATGCCCAAGAACCAGGAGCATCAATGTTCAAAGGCAAGAGAAGATGGATGTTTCAGCTCACGCAGAGAGTGAATTCATAACAGTCATAAACTAGACAGAACCCAAATGTTCATTAGCAGAAAATGGGTAAACTGTGATATACTATATAGTACAATAAGATTAAGTAATAAAAATGAAGGAACTACTCACATATGCAACAACGTGGGTGCATTTTGATAACATTACATGAAGAGAAAGAAGGTGATGCAAAAGAATACATATTATATTATTCCACTTATATGAAATATAAAAACAGGTGAAATTAATGATAGTGACAGAAAAAAGAAATTTGTTGTATCCTGGGATAGCAGTAGGAGAGCTATAAGGGGTGACTAGAAAAGGAATATAAAGTTGGATATTTAATGTTGTTAAACATCAAGGAACTCAACATTAAAGATGTAAGCATCTTATTATGTACATACTTTAATAAAAAAACAACAACAAAAAAAGATATGTGCCACCAATCCCTGAGAAGAGTGAACATTTTTGTGTTGGTAGACTTGGATTGGACTAGCTTTCTGCTCAAGACCAGTGCTTCTTCAGAAATCCAAAATGGTGGAATAGGTGGAAGCTACACCAACCTCCTCCCAGGATCCAACTGAAATTATAAATAAATTATAGAAAAATCATACTGAATAATCAACTGAAGACTAGCTGGTGGAAGCTTTACAACCAAGGACTTAAAGACACCACATCAAGACTGGTACAAAATGTGAAGGTGCAGAGGGCTGGCTGGGCTCCTTCATGTGGCAGCTGAAGTCCTAGAGGGATATATCAGTGGCAGGGGGAATCTCCATGAGAATTGTGGGGTCTAAACCCTAAGCAAGGCTTCCCAGTCTAGAGCACCAGGACCAGAAAAAGCACCCGCATAAAATCTGACTGTGAAAAGTAGTGGGGTTTCTGTGTGCCAGGGCGAGAGAGCTAGAGAAGCAGCCACCCTCTCAAAGGGCCATCACAAAAAAATTTTGTCTGCAGACACTTACCTTGACTCCAGAAGAGGGAGGGAAGAGCCTGAAGAGAAGAATCTGGGGTTGGTGGCCCTAGGGGGAGAGCTGAAGTATCAGCCACAAGGATACCTGTGCTCAGCCATTCCCCATACTGCAGAAACCATCTTTCTCAGGCAAAGACCTCCCTGCAACATCAGCCTGGGGGAGGGGCAAGCAATAGTCCAGCATGAGGAATCCCTCCTGCCCCACCATGTGGAGCTTAAGCCCCACTGAGGAGTACAGCCAGAGGCTCTTTCCTTGACTAAGTCTAACAGGCAGCCTTTAGACAGAGGCAGGGTGCTTTGAGACTTTTGCTGACCTGCCCTTGGAACCACGGCTGAGAGAAGCTGGCATCAGAACACAGTTTGGTCCTTTCCAAAGGCACCTAGGCCCAGCAGGGGAAAACATATGCTATGGATCGCTGATAACTCCAAGTAGTTTGCCCAGGACCAGTCACAGGCAGCATGTGACATAGGCATACACCAGAGTCTGTGCACATATAGTTAATACATAGAAAAAAACATGAAGAGGCAAGCAAAATGGGGAGGCAAATAAACAGGTCCCAAAGAAAGAACAAGAGAATTCTTTAAAGGAAAAGTTAAATGATATAGAGGCAAGCAATTCATCAGATGTAGAGCTCAAAATAATGATTATCAGGATGCTCAACAGCATGAAAAAGGACACGAAAACCATAAGAAAGGGCCTGTCAAAAATAAAGACTATAATATCTGAAATAAATAATGCACTGAAAGTAATAAACGGTAGGTTAGATGAAGCAGAGAATTAAATCAGCTATTTGGAAGACAAGCTTAAGAAAACACTCAAACAGAGCAGCAAAAAGAAAAAAGAATTTTAAAAAATGATGATAGTTTAAGGGACTTTGAGACAGCATGAGCGTAAGAACAACCACATTGTAGGGGTACCAGAAGAAGAAAAGAGAAAGCAAAGGTTTGAGAATGACTGAGAACTTCTCTAATATGGTAAAGGAAAGAGACACACAAGTCCATGAAAAACAGAGAATCCCAAACAAGATGGACCCAAAGAGGCCCACACCAAGACATATAGTAATTAAAATGGCAAAGCTTAAAGACAAGGAGAGAATCTTAAGACCCACATAGAGACAGGCAGTTATTTACCTACAAGGGAGCTCTCATAAGACTGTCATCTAATTCCTCAACAGAAACATTTCAGGCCAGAAAGGACTGGCATGAAATATTAAAAGACATAAAAA